>PDGT01000001.1:15462238-15511686 GCA_003671415.1 Megathymus violae
CTTAATGGACCGCCAATAGAACACTATGACATATACAGAGTTTAGAATAGTAGACGAACACAACTCTGTGTTATTACACAAAGGCTTAAATATTAATTGAAATGAAATTAAATAATATTTGAAATGAAATAATATTTATTCGAAGTTGGTTTTTACAATCACTTTTCAAACGTCAAACTACGCCATTGCTTCAACAAATCCCTACCTTGAGTGATGCCGGAAAAAGGAACGGCAAGAAACTTCCAAGGATTTTTTTTCCTACTCACAGTTACCGATTATAGGGGTAAATATATTATAGGAGTAAATATGAATTAATAAAACTAGGACATTGTTTGGTTACTTGTATAATTTTAGGATCTTTTTAAATTTGCATACATTATCCGCAAAGAAATCTACATTTTTATATTAGAATGCTTTAGTAAACTCGCGAACAAATCTATTAAAAGGTGCGTTTTGGTCGAGATAAACCGTAAAGAGCTTAAAATGTTAAAAATTGATGTTCTTAGAAATTTAAATAGTGTGTGGATATTCAACTGAAGTTTACAAGTTTAAAAAGAAATAACAAATCCAGCAACTATCTACGATCGGCTAGGGACGTCATCTTGAAGTATTTAAAGCCTGTCTTATAATATTGCAGACTTTTGCTTAGATTGTTTGATAAAAGAAGACACCACAATAAGCGTTTTTGGACGCTTTCAAGCCTCTTTATACAGACTTCATAAAAAGGATTTAAGACTACGCTGTTATATTCCAAGCCGCTACGAACTAATGAGTTGTGGGGTAAACATTTTATTTCAGGATTGAGAAATTACATAATATTGGCTTGTAAAGTTTATATGTAGGAATTATTTAGTTTCTTGCAGATATTCGAGAGTTTTATCTATATTAGACAGCAACGAATCATTCAGTTTTAAAGTTAGCCAAAAAGACGCGAAGTCAAGGGGTTTCTATAAACCCCCATTCGGATGGTTTGGGTTGAATCATAACCCATTCAGAGAATCGTTCCAATTTACTTTATGGATTGATCCTATTCTTTTCTGATTCTCTTGGCTTAAGAATGGTAAACAATTGTCTGGTAATCGCCATTTTTATCGTGAGTGAAGTTCGTTGAAAAATTTTTAAAACTTTTATTTTGTAAATAATTTCATGACGGCAATTTAAATTTACAAGGCGTTTCATATTACATGGACTGAAACATTTTTACCTTTAATAACGTGTAATATGACATAAGCGGGCGGCGGGGAAGGGGGCGGGGCGCGGGCTACACTGCACGAATACCTCCCAGCGTCATCGTTACGCACGCGCGCCACACGAAGTACAGAATTTGCGCCGTTTGCGCCGAACTCCGTACGTACACTATATAAAATGGGCGATTCGTTTATTTTTATTTACCACTATTTAATATAAAACAGTTTGTATCTAATATCTGTAATATCAAATATCTGATCGTGTTAATCTGACAAACTATGGCGCGAATTTTCATGCAGTTTTGAACAAAATCGAGATTCACAAGTCAGGTTTATAAATAAAATGTATAAAAAGCCTGATATTCACGAGTGACAATTTTTAGTACTACAATTACTATATGTGAACCTGAGGATTATGTTTTCGGAATAATATAAATTATTATATCAGTAAAATCGATCAGATATAAATATACTATGATTAGAAATGCTCGTATATTTAAACAATTATGTAAGTTAAAATTAAACAATTAAAGAATTATTTTTCACGGACCTTATACCGCCCCTAGTGGTGTCATCATTCAGCAGTAGTTCCCTGCGGTACCAGAGCAGCGAAGGCCCGCCCTCCATGCGAAGGCCTCTGACCTCGCAACGGAGGGCCACAGTACTGCCCAGCTCACACACCTGCTCCGACACCTCCGCACCGGCTCCGTCGACAATCCGTACCAATACTTCTGTGAATGTCCATCAAGATTAGGATTCTGCAGTCAATTAGCAAAAAATAAAAATCCTAGAAATAGTTGTTTGGTTGTAATTGGCTGTCCCTCCTTAAGTGCAAACCCTTCTCTTGTCGTAGCGCAGCTTGCTGGACAATGAACGAGGATCTGGAGGATGAGCCCTTCTGTCGAAGGTCTCTGTGCCATCTAGTTTAATTCCGACGGTTCATCGTGGTAGGATCCTAAACCTATCCAGACTTAAGCCACTTTCCTAGAATCAATCAGGAAATGTTTTACATGTTTCGGTTGCAATGTTGAAGCCTCGCCCGCTTTCATCTTGGAAGGCAACGCGACAGTGTTACCTTTAGTGTTACTGACGTCCATGGGCCGCGGTAACAACCTAACATCAACCTAAGCCTTAAACCATAGACATTTATTTCATTCGACGTTACAGTCGCAGGGGTATTATCATGACGGAAAGAGGTCGCACTCAATTATGCAGTCCATAAACGGTAATATTTAAATTTGACGACATTGACGCGATGTTTCTAGAAGATTCCCGTCAAAACCATTCACTGAATACGTAACAAACACGTAGCGTCCGATTAATAACAAATCATATCAAAATTTGAAAGATATATCATTCAAAATAGACATAAACTATATATCATGTGTATGTAGTACAGATATAATTAATTTTTCAACCTGAACTTTCAGTAAAATACAACAGCATATATAGTTCATGCATACAAGAGAAGTAGGTAAATGTATAATTAAGTTTAACGAAATAACAGTTTAACGAAATTTTTCTTACAGTCGACCGACAGTGACATCTAGAGAGATCAATGATGCGGAACGTGCGGGGTAAGACGGGGAACGTAACGAAAGATCTCTTAACAGCGTTTGGGATGGTGTTGAGCCACTATTTATTGATTGATTGATTATTGATTAATCCCATATAATAACCGTGTCAAAATAACGCAATATCTATATGATGGCGACTTTGTACAAACATCAAAGGCGAAAGATCAATTGATGTGCATAACGTTAATATACATGTTAATACACTGGATGGAAACTTTACTTTCTGCGGACCGGGTAACAAGGTTTCATATTAATTAAGGACTTTCGTGGAATCAGTTATAGGTTGCTCTTGTATTTACATCGTCATTAATACACACAATATGAAAAAATGAATGCTCGAAAGATTCGAACTTAAGTATCCTAAGAAACAATGAGCCGCTAGGTTGTCATTGCTACAAATTATAACGATCAATTTGAACTACAAGTTGTAACGAGTTCAATACGCTACGTGTTAAGCGATGCACGGATGGACAACGTTCGTGATTGCGTTTCGGTTCATTAGTTCCATCTACGAGGGCGTAATGAGGCTCGCGGTGACTGAGTCGTGGTCGCGTTGACTAATGCCATGCTGCATTGAGCTGCGACAGACAACACAGCGCACTACGTAAAAGTTCCAGGTAAGTCAACGGCGTAGAACGCCAAGAAATGTTTTAGTAAAATATTTATATACGAGATTATAACAGCAAATACATTTTAATACAACACATGTGCTGCTTAGAGACGTTTATTAATGACAAGCAAAATGCCTTCGTTTGGCTTCAGAAAACGCTTATGCTTAGAAATAGCATCTGCATAGTTTTAGAACCGAGTTTTCCACTATCTGTGAATTAGAAATACATATATTAATTCATAACTTTTTTATTTATGAACGGATTTAAATTAAACGAACTGTAAATATTAAGTGACGCTTACGTTAGTGAGAACCGTAACGAAACCGGATAAGCCATTTCTGAGGTTAGCTTGAAAAAACGCACAGACAAACAAACAGACATACAGACAAAAAAATTTACAACTACTGTTTCGGGTTCTTTTGCGTAAATAAAGGCTCCTAATAGTAGTTTTTCTCATAATTATATCCTTAATGTACAGAAAGCGATCAGGTAGAATATTATTATATGTACTATTACATATTATATAATAATGTTTATCAGTAAACTATCATAGTGTGCGATCACGTTGTGCCTGTCAATTGTGACTTATCTTCGTCTGGGTGAGTTCGGAGGTAATTTCTTTATTTTACATCAACACAATGTTTCCTTATGTAATAAAATTTAAAATAATAAGACCACAGAATAACTCTTATATCGTAATGTGTGCAGTATAAGCAATTTCCCTCAGTATAATTTGAATTTTCATTACTTTGATATTCTAACTCATGCCGTGTTGTTTTCATGTTTGAGCATACATATATTATACGCCTGAAAGCAACGGTAAATATTTTTTTACGAGGCTCCTCAACACCGTCGTTAAGATGGAACGAGAAATGTGAAAGCAGAATTGAATTTTGAGACGTGTTCATTATTATAAAATAACTAACCAATTCAGGAGAACTTAGACAGGTTCTGTCCAGAATAGAATGGGCTGTCCTTTTATCCGGATAAGTGCAAATCTGTATTTCTGCTCGGTAAATTGAAAGAAAAATTGCGTTTAACATAATATAATGTTGAAGAAAATTTCTCTTCGTATTTTATAAATATACAAATTCCATATATTTTTTTTAATGTTAACAAATAATATCATTATTCCGTTTGTTCTCCGGGACAGCAGTATGCTTATATATACTCTTCCCTTACCTATTCGATGCGCCAAACTGTAGATACATTTAAGCGGCCAGTTAATGGTTACTATCTAAATAGTCAATAAGCACTTCCCGTATATCATCTTTTTATTTAAATAACGGATAAACGAGCAGACGAGGCACCTTATGGTAAGTGGTCACCGTCGCCCATGGACAATAGTAACACCAAAAGTATCACTGATGCCTTGTCGGCCAGAAAATGAGAAGAAAGAAAGTACTGGCTGGCTCTCAAGCCCCCAGCCGTGACAAACTATGACGTGAAAGTTACCCTATTGTACAACATTATATATTATGTCTTTTGTAGAAATCTATCCTTCTTATGTAACTAGTCGACAAACGAGCAGACAAGCCATCTGATAATAAGTTGTCACTGACACTAATAGACTTCAGTAACAAAATTTAATTGTTTTCAGTTCACATTTGTTTATTTATGTTTGTGTTCATAGAAAATAAAACAATTTAAAAAAAAATAAATTTAGTTAATATATTTTTACTTTTATTTTAAATACTTGGACTAAATAGGACTACGACAGAATTAGATATAGAACAAGCTTTATTTATGGTATTTTGTAACCTAAAGACATCTTTAAATTCCCCCTGAAATCAACTTTTAATCTCAGCGCGGGTCAAGAGTGCCACATTTTATAATTAATTTTACAAAAGCCTCGGCTTAAGAGCCACTAATTTATTTTAATTAAAATTGCTCCTCAGTTTTTTTATCACCATCTTCATAAGTCTTGAGTATTTAAAATAAAAACTTAATCCCCAAGAAAATATTTTTTATTCTAAATATGTTCGAGAGGCCAGTTTGCGTTGTGTTCTCCATAATGATAATTACGAGCAATAATTACACGCTAACCAAATCGCTTGCCAACTAATGTTTCGCGATTCTATTTATCAGGCTGTGAGAAAGAACATGTCGAGCTGGCTTAACATTTTGTTAACTTAATACGTCTCGTACTGTGTTACTAAAGTCTATGAGTTATCATAAAGTAAAAAACTGTACCTGAAGTACAATATAAATTCAGACAAACAACTGTTGAATGATTGTAAACCAGAAAGAACATGTATCAAGAATCACTGGCGAATCATTCTAAACCAGAAAGAATATGAACATGTTCGATGAGAATGAAAAATGACTGAATTATGTCTAATAAACGTTTACACACTCACACCCCCGCACTAGGATTCCCTGTGTTGCGGGTGGCATGGACATACACAATTATCACATCACAAACACCCATGACCCGAGAACAAACATTTATCTGTCACATAAATATCTGCCTCGGCCGGGAATCGAACCCGGAACCCCACGCTCGGCAGGCAGGGTCACTACCAACTGGGCTACGGGGTCGTCACCGTCTAATAAACACATGGTTAGTTTTATTCAGCTTCAACAGGTTGAAATTGATCTATCTCCTAAAGGTACATCACCATGGATATCAAATATTCTGAAAAGTGCGGATAAATGCGTGAAAATTCCTATTTGCTAGCTAAATATTTGTAATTGTATTGTAATATTTGTATTTGTATATATTGTATATATTTGAAGATCGTTAAGCCGAATACAATGTGACTAAAGGACTTTATTTTAATTATATCTATCGAGACTTTTTGTATTACCATCACGCAATAACACGGTAACATAAAAAACTCAAATGACACGAAGAAATACTAGTATAAATACTGTAACAGTAATAAATTACGGCCCAGTTATTATATTAACGTAACTTAACTGCCGCTGAAAACATCAAGCGTCATAAATGTGTTGGTTTATTGGATAACTACATATTTACGGCGTTTGGTGTTGAAACTTTGGGGCCATGGGGTTCAAGTACTTGGGAGTTTTATAAACGCATTTTTTCTCGTTTGGTGACCCGAGAGCTGGCATGCATTTCGCTCAAAGAATTGTTGTAGCCATTCAAAGAGGGAATGCTACAAGCATTTTGGAAACCTTGTCCAAAGACAGCGATGCTGTAAATTTTTTTTTTGGTAATGTTTTTTATTTTTCTATTTTTGTATTTATTTTTATGTATATTTTATAAATGATTCCTTAAAAATATATTTTTTAAATTCTATGTAAAATTATTATTGTCATTTAAGAACATGTAAATAAAGACCCAGCGCCACTCGAGCCACTAGTGTAAGAGAACACATAACTTTATTTTAAGTTTAGGTACACTTAATAAGATATTATGGCATAAAATTTTAATATCGGCAATTTAATTTGTCATAAATAAAATAAAATGGAGAAACTGATATATTAATCGGAGATGTATGATATCTTTTTATGTAAAAGCGATTGATGTTTTGTTTATATGTATACCTTCTACTTTTTATTTTTGCCTTGCATATATTAACTTGAAACTTTTACAGGTCGTAGCATTTTTAAACAAGAGTGGGATTTACTTTTTATTAATTCAAAATGTTGTGGTGTAACTATTTCTTTTGTTTCTAAAAAGTGAAAACAAATAATGAATAGTTACTTAAAAACAAATACAGAATATCAGAAGCAATGCAATTGGCTCTTTAACTTTTGACGTCAAATATATCATCCTTTTTATGTAGCAATTTTATAACAGGCCGGACTTTCAGTGTTTTAAGTGATATACCTCAAATGTAAATATATATATTTCATTATATTAGAATATTTATATTTGAAATTTGTCAGAAGAATTGACTTATTGATTGGTTTGTTACAGAATTTACTCGGTATCTCGGGAATTAATTCATACAGTCCTGTTATTCAAGACCCCTAAGATAATTCTAAACACAAAGGTGCTGAAATTCGATGCCAGTAGAAATATAATATATTGTGTGATAAAAGTCGTGAATATCAGTAATTTATCAGCAAACCTCTGAGGTATACTTAATAAAACTGTTACAGTTTGTTGACATATATAGGCAAACTACTAGTTTCTCATTTCCTATGGGACAAAGCCCGGATTCAAAACAATGGGAGAGCAATTCATATATATCTAAAGGAGATCTCGTCCCTCTTTGTCATTGATAGAGACTCTTAATGACTCTTGCACAGAGCCTTTATTACGTAGATTTATATCCGAAAGTTTTAGTTTTAATCATAAATATAGTTTTAAAACTGCTTGGCTTTTATTTCTTCAGTAATTTTTAATATTCAGTTGAGGAATTTAGGCCATTCTACAGCACGCTGGTGAAGGGTGATTTCATAAACACATGATTTTAAAACATAGTGATAATATACTTTAATTTTCTTTATTATTAACGGCTTCACTTAATTTGTTTGTCTCGTTATAATATAATGTAACAAATAACATGCATACCCAGGGGCTTACTATATGTATAACACATAGCTCATAAACAACTAAGCACGCAGCAGAAATGATTCAACTAACTGAGTTATTCCTGTTATGAGCAGTACTCCTCATTATGATGTAGCGGAGAAATATGGAAATTCATGTGGATTCGATGGATCCAAATTTTTATGTGAATGAATGTACCTGGTACTCTTAGAGTAACGCGAGCCGTCCGTGGCGGGTGCGCGGAGAGCTGGCAGTCGTAGAACGCGGCATCTGAAGGCCGGACTTCTTTGATTTCAAGCCTCCAAATGTCTGGTGGAATGAAGCGGGCGGAATACCTGTGAAAAACATTGGTAGGTCAGTACGAGTATTTTTGTAAAACAATGATCTCTTAGATACATTAAAATAATCATAATAGAAAAATTGCTTAGATTTCACAACATAGCTAGAGTTACACTTAGAAATATCTTAAGTAGATTTTACTGACAAATTCGTCCAGGCTACTTCCTTCGACGACCCCATAGCCCAGTTGGTAGTGAACCTGCCTGCCGAGCGAGGGGTCCCGGGTTCGATTCCCGGCCGGGGCAGACATTTATGTGACAGATAAATATTTGTTCTCGGGTCATGTGTGTTTGTAATGTCATATATGTGTATGTCCACGCCACCCGCGACATAGGGCATCCTAATGCGGGGGTTTGAGTGTGTAAACGTTTATTATTATTATTATTTATTTGTCTCCTATATTTTGGCATGGAGCTTGCATTTAACTACCCATGTATTCTCTTATCATGTTAATTTTTGTTTTAAATTAGAAATACACCTTCTCCTTCTTTTGGAAAAACTCGACAGTTTACGAAGCGAACATCGAAGAACGTGGGAGGTGGGAGGATTTTGTACTATTAATATTTTGTAAATTATAGCCTATGCGTTATTTTATTGTATAAGATATAATACAAATAAATAGTATTATTTTATTTGCAACAGTTCGCTAGCATATATATGATGGTATATGTTGTAGTGGTTGTATACCACCATAGCTTGTTGCAAAGTACAGTTGCTTATTTAATAAATAATGACTATCTACAAAATCCTCATACTATTAAGTTTAGTTATATTGAAAAGTTTTACCAACATCTTTTAGGTATTTTTTTAATTGAAAAAAAAAAACAACTTAAAAACTATTTCATTTATGACATTACTCACATATGTAAATATAAAATTATTGCTCTACCATTCCCTCCCCAAAACTAAATATTAGAGATAACTGTCATATTATGCAAAATTGCACCATGAGCGGACATGCTTAGTGAATTTTATGACTGGCTTGGTATATTCATGCTTCTAGAGTAATTTAAATGCAACAAGTTGAACACTATAAATATTTATTTAAATTTAAATCTACCCTCTACACCAAGGTTGTTTAATTTTATGGACATATATACGTACTTTACAAAATAGGGCAGAAAAATATTGGCCCAGTAAAATATAGTTGCTGTAAAAATAAACCTTATTATGAGAGTAATATGTAAGTTCGACTTGAAATCTCATCATGGAAGAACGGATGAATTTTTTTTTAATGGTAAAAGCCGACAAACGAGCAAACGCGCCACCTGATGGTAAGTGGTCACCGTCGCCCATGGACATCAACAAGACCAGAGGTATCACTGATGCGGTGTCGGCCAGGAAATGAGAAGAAGGTAAGAAGGAGTGTACTGGCTCTCAAGCACCCAGCCGGAATACGACAAGCCGTTTGGCGCCTGACTCAAACAGCAGGGGGTAGCTAGCCCGGCATGGTTCACAGAAAGATAATAATACCACTAACCAACTAACCACTAACCAATAATATTAATGACTTAATAATAATACTGCTAATATAATCCTTACGCGAAGCCCTACCACCATGTAAGCTGTCTTCTGACGCCTATTACGATACCCTTTTCTACCAGCATGGGATTGGGGGGAGTATTCTAGGCCGCCCCAAAAGGCCAAAAACGGATGAATATTAGTTTGCTTTTGTATATTAATCCAATCGAATGTTAAAAAACTCTTAAAATGTTTAAAATACTGTTGTTCCTTTACAAATCTAGATGGCGTTACTATAGGCTTGCAGTTCGGTGTACAAAATTTTTTTTTAAAATTCAATACTGAAAATACTTATTAAATCTCTCTGGAAATGGAAACAAAACAAATATTTTTCTACATACTTGCATGTCTGTCTTATATTTATAAAGAAATCTTAAGCGCTAAATAGCTGATAAATTTCAACTTCATTTTGACATTGACTAAAAAGGTATGTTAACTCCGATTATTCCTTTCGAGCCGCGATATTGAACAGCTGTGAGTTGTGATGATATTGACAATATTATTTTTATGCCCAAATAAAGTAAAATATAATACTCGCCCCGTTAATATTTAATTATGTTTTAACTTGCAAACAAATGTATTGTATAAAATTTACATTATCTAGAAAATGTGTTCTCATTTAATTGAAATATGACCGTACATTAAACTATACAGTTTAATCTGTGGTCATTATTTATTTCAATAAGAACAACAACTTAATTTCAAATCTAAATCGATAGATTCCCCGCAACGAATCGGTGACCATTTTCATTGGTATTGCATTGATTAAACATTATACAATCCGATTCAGATAATCAACAGCCCATTTGTAATTTAGAAAAGGGTCATTTAGCTAAAAGGTTTGACGATGGTAGTAAAAACTTGTCTAAATTTGATAGCCTTCATGAAAGGAACAAAAATAGACCAGTTCACTGGTTGGCGACATATGAAATAAATCATTAATGGAACGGAACGAAACAAAACGGTATGTATCAGATTGAATTGAAACATAGTAGAATTATATTATTTATCGTACTGGTGCAATACAAAATGGACCACAGATTACGTATGATAAACAGTAAGAAAAAAAAGCTAAATAATAAGTTACAAATTGATAAATAAGTAATTTTTTTTGGTAATAGATCTTACCGATTTAGTGTTTGAAAAAAAAGGTAATGATAATTTTAATTTCAAATTGAACATAAATGGTTCATACAACAACAACATAATTGGTGACATGCAAGCCTACATATTAATTTTGGTAAGTTGGATCCAAGTTTATTGGCCAGCATTTTCAGCTTCTACTTACAGTAGGGTAACGGTATTTTCTCATTTCATTGAAATAAAATCTACCTGTTTTGAAATATTATATACTGAATTCGAAACAATGTGTCTAATTACTTAAGTCGCTTCCAACTTCATAGCATAACGATATCAACATCTACCCAAGGAACCATACACAGGTAACCTACAGAATAATAACAGATATTATAAAGATAAATGCCTTATTAAATTGGCCAAATGTGTTTGGTGTTTATTGCAACCGTTAGGACATTAGAGCATTATTCCTGTTCTACGCTACGGCACCTTTATGGAGATAAATGTATCATAGTAATATGATACAATATTATCTTTCATCTCTCATATAGCGAGAGAAGCAACTTTCTGAGTGGATGTAACGTGTTATTAATGCGTAATATACTCGTAGGGTTTTATTAGTACCCGTATGTACTAATGATCGGCCGTATCTGCAATTTGAATTGCATGTCTTTGAGTTGTTTACCCGAATGTGTGATATTTTTCTTTCTATAATGATTCCCCATATGAATTATTAGTTTAATACATAAATAGTGTGTTGTGCTTGTGTGCGTACATGCAACTCGTGCATAGCTGTTTGTGTACGTGAGAGCATGTATGTATGCGTGTGCAACGTGCAATTAACTAAATAGTGGACTGTAATGTTCGCATTGTCACAGAAGTGCTGTATGCCAACACTTGGAGATATATGAGTAGCTCAACTTTGACAATTTTTCACGCCTGATACAATCCATACGGTAATGAGAAATGAGAGAATGAAACGCCATAGCTATTAAATATAAAAGGAAATTTCATTCTGAAGATAGGTACATACATAGTACGCACGTATTCCTTGCAACCATTATCGTTACCGCGTTATACCAACACCACGTTATGGCACCTTTATGGAGACAAACGTATAGCTTTCCGTTCAACTCTCATCGACTGGGTAAGTAATATCTTGAGGTCGTATAAAACGGTGTTAGTAGGCGAAATATGATATCGTCGGCTTCTCTCATGTAATATCTTTGGTTGGCTTACTAAAAGAGATCATTGACTGACCAAATCAGAGAATAAAATAAATAGTTTTCATAGAGCTTGCTGCAAGATATTATCGCTACTATATTTAACTGAGGAGATGTAATTTATAAATTTATATACTTAATGAGTTCTTGCAGTAAGCCGACGCTATTCCAATTCGCTAACTGGATATCATAAAAAGGACAAAACTATTTTTAAAAGCTTATAATGTCATGTTACCGGTTACTCCACTAACTGTGTACTAATGCATTATTTATGTCTTCAAAGTGTAATAAATGGGGTTTAAAAATTTTATTAGACATTACATTCTGCTGTAAATAGCGATGTATTGGAAAAAGAATTTGTAAAATTATCATGTGGCGACCTTACCAAGTGTATTACTGGTTATTAGTATCGAATCTAATTACGAGAAGTAAGTGATCAAAAGTGTATCATCATTGCCCATAGTTGTTCCACCACTGGAAACAATATGAAGGGTATAAGACATAATCCATCACATTGTCGAAGCGCGGAAGGACAGACTTCACACATACTAACATTACAAAAAGCCTGCGTGAGGACATTGCAAAAATATTAATCTTAATAAAATCTTTCATAACACGCAAAGAAAATTAAAGCGTAATTCATTAATATTCCTCAAACAGGACCATTTGTAGAGGACACTAAGAAAGAATGCCTCTAGGCATTTAACGTCCGTAGTAGAACTTATCTGGGTATTACAAAGGACGGAATCTTTTATAAATATTTAGATATATGTATATCACTTAGGTAATACATAGTTAAGATAATAAACATATAAAATATGAGACGAAACCTGAGGCAGTGAGACAGTAATTGATACTGAAACATTTTACTGGGATTAACAGCGAACGTTTTGGATAATATTTGAATAGCACGATGTTATAATGTACTGCAATAGGGTGGAGCAAAACAGGTACAACGCCATCTAGTTTATATAATTTGAACCAAGTCATTATATGTTTTCACGTGAATAAAACTTTCCCTATTAGAATTACTCGTACACGAAATAAAGTTTTTAGTAGCGCGAAATTACAGTGAGATAACTTTTTGACATACAAATTAATTACACGCAAAGGCATTTAAGTATATTCATATACGAGTATTTAATCTGGCTATAAATGTTTATTTACATTGAAATATTGATGTTCGCGTGTTTACATTTACAGCAGGGATGTTATGGAGCTCCGTAAACGGAACCGAAACTATCGGATATCCGAAATAAAAATATATCCGAAACCGTAGCCGAATCCGATAAAAAAGTTTCGAATAATTACGGATATGGGGTGTGTGTAAATTAAACACGTTACGACAGGTTTTCGTTGTCTCAGCCGTTACACTAATTTTATTATTTAATTTTAAGGCTTTTTTCTATGATTATAATACCTAGAATGAAAAAATAAATTTATAATGTTACCTTGTAAATACATTTTTTATTTTTTTCCAAGTTCTAAATCATCAAATATCCGTAACCGAAATTATCCGAAACAATCGGATAATCCGAAATAATTTCATGTTCGTAGCCGTAATCGAAACGGTTAAAATAGTATTCATATATATGTATCATATCAAGATCCGAATTTTTATATCCATACATCCATAATTTACGGGTACACGCGTCAATACAGAAGTAGTCACTGTATTAGATTTAAGGTGCGGAATTCATTACCGCCTACTCACCATGAACACATTACGGGAATGGCCGGTGTCTTTATGGCAGTTTTATGGAGACAAATGTATCGTATATCACTCACCTGTCGTCCGGCAAATAGGTGGTAGGTAGTTCACACGACCAAACTCAAAGACTTATTTCGCTTTTTTGATGAAATATGTTGACTGTATAACCATTTTTTCTACCATGTTTTTTTACTTATTCAGGATTTAACATTAAGTAATTTGATTACTGATAAGGAGTTTCATGTGTTCCACAATAATTATACATCTTTTCAAAAAAGTGAAAATGTAACCATCGTTGTGAATAAGTGGACTGATAAAGTACACGAAAAATTATTCATCTATTTTGAATTTAATGCAAATTAATTTTAATTGTCTACTCCTTTATCTTCTATTGATTTTATGTACTCATTTGATCATCACCTATCATCTGCCGTGTACTGCTGCATTCCTGTTGTCAGCAGCTCCATTGGTTCTTCGTCGTTTTTTCGACGAACCCATGAGACCTGGAATAAAAGCATCCGTTTCAGTCTCGGATAATGGTATGACTCAATCCCCACGGATTTGCAACACCCAACAAATTAAATCATAGTGATAAGGCGTTAATGTCATAGATTAACATAATTTGTCAGGTGTCATTGTAATCCGTTATTTACGTAGATATATACTGGCCGTGGGAGTAATGTAACCAAATCATGACCAAAAGTCAATATATTTTGCAACTTTGACAACTTCATTAAAATGACAGCTGACGTTTTACGCTTGGAGTTGCCATGTTAATGACGGTAAAAATCATAGATGCAATATGTTATCGAGAAAGATTAAAAAAAAACATTTTTTATTTCACCAATAAAAAATTGACCAACCGGGCCTGATTGTACCGATTTTAAATGATCATTACCGCGCACATAAGTTCGTGAATATAAAAGTAAAATCTAGAAGGAAGGCTGTAGGTATATAGGCTGGTAAAAAACTCTACCATGATAACAAATCATGATTATGTATTCTTCGAGCTTTTCCTTGTGTGGAAAGGTGTGGGTATTACCAATTTATCGTGTAGCGCATCCACCTTGCAGTCCAGGTGCGCCGTGGAGCCCACAAGCGCTTCTATTTCCGGAGCGGCTGCAGCGTAGATGTTATTGCCGTTACCGGGTCTGGGTCGCAAATTTGAGAATCAAATAAATATAGATTAAGATATGTGTGGATAACACTTTATTGTTCACAGATATGGAGAAAAAACTAATTAATTAATATACAGGGTGTAAGGCAAACGCTCCCGAAAACGAAGACAGCTGATAGTACTGATGATACCTATGATGATGAGTGAGAAAAAAGATCGATTTGAATAAAAAAAAAACTTTTTTTTTCAACTTCTTTTTCGCAGTATTAACGCTTTATCATGTTAGTACAGCTAAAAGAAACTATAATTTCATAACAATTAAAAAAAACCAGTAATGTAATTCACAATAAAAACAGCTGACCGCGGGTTCATCGCATCATCAGTACTATCACCTGTCTTCGTTTTCGGGAGCGTTTGCCTTACACCCTGTATAAGAGTGTTTACACAACGTGAAATGAAACGTACATATTTAAAACCTAAAATAATGGAAATGGAAGTAGAAATGTCTGTTTGTTTTTTTTTTCATTTAACATACAATTACATTTCGTGTCCTAAGAATAATATAAAGCTGTAATTTGCATTTCAAATTTCAAAGTTAAAGTTGTCATTTTTAAACTATATTCAGTACAAAAAATCTATTAATTATAGCCGTTATAGGTATGCCAATAATTAATATTTAGTACATATTATATCATATTGCATTTACTCAGTCGCCAACAATATTTTTTATTTATTATACTATTGATTTTGAAATCACCACGAGTCAAAACATTACCAAAAATAGTTATATTCATAAAATTCCACATTGGGATATAATAAAATCCATTTGTATGTTTTGTGACGAATAGGTTCCTTTACTTTCCATTAAATTTGTTTAATGATTTTTATTCTATGAGGGCTTACGACACTTTTATCCTCACGCTCAAAACTCATTTATAAAATGCTAATGGAATCGACATTCGACAAAGGCCACAGAAATCCGTCAATAAAACCAACGCCGTGAAATCTTCGATGAATGCACAATACGTTCATGTTTGCTAATTTAGTCGTTCACGAATGGAATTTCGTTGAATGCGGAACGAACCAAACGATATTACGAACGAACGAAACGAAAAATTTTAATGAACCCTGATACAAGTAAATGTAAAAAAAAGTAAATGAAATAAAATTACAAAAATAACATAATGACAATTTAATTGACCAACGCGCAGCGTTGAATGGTGGAATGATGGAACAAATATTTTGACGGAATATGTGATGCTTAACATGTTCCGTGGCAAGGTTGGCTAGAAGTTTAGCCGCAGAATCTTTTTACGGACCATCATTACAATTATACGTGATGCAACTGTATTTAGGATAATTGTTTATGTGTATAGTTACATAAATACAAAAAGTTACTCGTATATTTTAAAATTTATGACGTTATTGTCATACGGGACTGTTCGGTCAGTAATTTAAGATAAAATCTTGTAACTACCAAAGTTACAGATGTTAATATGTTCACGTTCACGATTTTTTTCCTTCAATAATATTAAGTTTCGTTAAATGAAGGACGACCACAACGAATGAATGTGAACAGATAAAAAATAATTTTCAAAATAATACAGGGCGGGTTGATGGTTGACCCAATGAAGTGGGAATCCCATCAGGAAGTTCTTATGCTTAACTACGGATAAAAGCGCTAAAGATTCCCACTAACTAACTAAGCTCTATGTCTCGATTATGAACAAAACGCAGTGTCATGTATACCTTATTCTATATAGCTAATTGTTCCGCACATGTTCGGTGTGAAAACCGCCTCAACAAACTAACTAGATTCATCAGAAATACAGTAGCTGGAGCTCTACAAACGGGGTTAAACTAAATTAGGTCCACTACTTGTATTTAGAGATACAATCATAACTGTGGGCTAGTGAAAGTAAACAGAGAATATTGCAAATCGAATTAAGGACATATTTATAGAGGCTTGTGAAAAAAGTATAGAATTGAAGTGAAGTAAAAAAAAAGCTCAGACGTAATATTATCACACTGCTTTGTTTTTGTTTGTTATGGAAACAATTACTTAGTAACCTAATGCAGGGTATAATTGCCTCCTCAGGACTGGCTTAGATATTAGTTAGGTAAGACAGCGTAAATTTTTCTTAGCGATGATGAAATTCATGAAGTTCAAAATTAATATTTAATTAGCGTAACTTAAGTCAGCGATTCGTCACTTGTCAGCCCCAGACATTTTGTAATTTTCAAATTTCATTATGGTTAAAATATTACATTTTATTGGCAGCTTGAAGCGCACTTCACCAAATATTTCCATTTTTAATTAAGGATTTGTGGCTAAGCCCAAAGTCAAAAGTTTTTTCTCCACCCTGAAATCTTGGATAATGTCGAATGAGTATTGTTTAGTAATATTATCCTGGCCTGGCTGTTTATTGTAACTTCTGAAGCATGGATACTGTCAGTAACCATTGCAAGTGACCGTCACCAAATTAATGTCAGGCAATGTCTAACGTTGCCCAAAACGATAGCAATCAGTAGGAAACTGATCGGTTCAATTAAATATATGGTAATTAGTAAAACTATACAATCCAAACATTACCTAATGTTTATTAACATTTGTGGTTAAAAAGAGGGGTTCCTCTCAATGATGGTCAAGTATTATATTTTCGTTTCTGCTTCGACATCTGTGCTGAAAAGCCAGAATAAAAAACTACCTAATTTCAACCAAACACCTTACAATATTAAAACAGTAACTTACCTATCGTTTCTATGTTGATGAGTATTAGAATAAGTATCAAAGATATAATTGAGCAACGGAGCGCTGGACCCAGTTTCTCCTGGCTTTCGTTTCCTCTCCAGCACCAAAGGGGGATTCGGCAGTGCTTCGGTTACAACTTCATAGCTATTCGTTTTGTAAGTTGAATTTCCTAATTCTGTCATCATTATATTTACAATCCGTCGTCTTCTGTTCCTCTTGCTATCCTTATTTACCTTATCTATAATTAATTTAGCACCCGATTGGAGTAAATTTTCTTTCACAGCGCCATCTTCACAACAGTCGATAGTCTCGTCTACATTCAGTGCACTTTCAAGATTGTTGTCGTCGAAACTATGAACAAGATTTAAGTTAGAATAATTAAACTCGAGGAGTTTGGTTTCATTATGTAATTCTATGGTAGTGTGTAGTATTTGATAAACTTTGTTTAGAGTAGGCTGTGCATTCCGAGAGCTAGTTTCATCCGGAATTGTAGACGTAACATCAGCGTCTGAACCTGGGAAGCAAAGGATTTAGATTAGAAGCTTAGATTATTATGCAATGGTAATATTAATCTGATCTCAATCTAATGTTGGACTTGAAGATGTAATAGTACTACGTGAGCTTCAGTTTAATCCTGTAAAGCCCCTATTCTCAGAAGTTACAAAATCAAACTACTGCCTATGTAAAAAGCTTCACAGTTTTCTTATTATTTATCAATGTGATGATTATGCCATTATGCGTTGATTATGTGACATTGCCATGATGTGACTCGTTTGCTTGTAATGATGACGTTTTAATGTTTGTAATGTAGCTTAGTCGGTAGTCTACCGAGCCAGAGATCCCGGGTTTTTTTCCTACCAGGCAGATATTTATTGGCAAATAAATGTTTGTTCTCGAGCCACTGTTGTTTGTGATATCATTTTTGTGTCCGTTCATGCTACCTACAACAGGTAGTAGTACTAGTGCGTGAACGTGTGTCTGTGAAGTGGTATTAATGATATGCGTGTATACATAGACAGACTGAAATAAATATGTTTAAGCCTTTATTTATTTCGTAAATCTCTCCACACTAGAAGTTTCAAAAAAATATTTGATGAACCCATTTGATGGTTTTACAATTTTATACCCAGCACAAAATCATAGGTCTAAATATTATAATAGGGTCCACATTAAATACGTTTCAGTTGAGGCATTAAGCGAATGCGGAACTTTTGAAGCGAAACGCAAGACAAATGGTACTTTGTCAGTAGTTTTAGTGGCACCATTCGTAACACATTCAGGCGAAGATTGCCAACTCCCGGTAAGTTTTCTAATGCTATAAAGATTTTGTCTGCAACGTATTGGCGATGTGTCTTCGACCGAGAAGACGGGAAACTTATAATAACCTTCAGTGCACTTGGATGTAATGGACAATTCATTTTGATATTAACAAGAGCAATGACTGCATAGTTGTTTTTGATCTCCGACAGTTCTGCATGGTGTTCTAATTTTGCAAAGATATTATTTATCTTATCTTATAAATTATATTTTATTATGCTTGGGTGCTAGCAATCTTACATTATTTTTTTGTGCATTATTTATTAACGTAAATTTAAGTCGTGTGTCAAAATAAAAACGTTTAGGACTCACGATTTTATGCGAAGAATTTTAGGGATTGTTTTTTCTAGTTCTATGAATTACAAATATTAACTTTTTATAATACCTGCAGTCAAGTAGGCAAAAACTTATTACAAGACCTCTTAATAAAATGTGCATATTAACTTTTATTTCCTAAAACGCGGAAACAGATCCATTTCCCGGGCGGAACAGTATACTAGATTATGACCCATAATATAAGTTGAGTATGCCATGTATTACCCATATCGGTTCAGTGAGATTGGTATGTGGTCAGACAGACAGGCAAACAAAATTTTCAACAACATATCTTTTAACCTCATTATAAATAACAAAGCCGATCTACATTAAAAATTTCAAAAATATATAATGTATTGATCCGCTCTGTTGCAATTTTATTATTATTATAGATTATTGCAACATTACAAATGTTTGTGTTGATATAATTTTAAAATCTTAAACTAATTCACATATCTATACTAATATTATAAAGAGGAAAGCTTTGTATATTTGTATGTTTGTAACGAATGAACTCAAAAACTACTGAACCGATTTTAAAAATTCTTTCACCATTAGAATGCTACATTATCCCTGAGTAACGTAAACTATATTTTTTATCAGAAAAAATAAGGGATCCTTGCTAAAACTACAGTAACCTGAAACAAGTTGTAACAAAATTTACTTAAAAATTTCTTCCATATGCGATGGAAACTGCGCTGCGGAAATTATTGATAAAGTACACCCGTGCGAAGCCGGGGCGGGCCGCTAGCCAAATATACATATCTTGTTATATTGAAACAAGATATTACTATTTTTCTTGTAAAGTATCAGTCTATTAAAATGGGTAAAAATTTGAAATTCAAAGATTGAAGCGACAGGGCTTAAATTAAATGCTTAAATTCCATTTTACGCTTTTTGCATTTTTTGCGGAGGTTGTTTAACGAATTTTAATACTTTGCCGAGTGATGGGTTTCTTTGAAAATCTGAATAGCCTTCTAAATGCTTATAAATTGTATCTGGATTAGTCATTGTAGCTTTTAGCCCTTTAAAAGGCCTTTACGTTAGTAACGGAGTAAGTGTAATATTTAAACCATATCAACTTTACTGATGGCAGATAAATGAATATAATATTTATATAACTTTTACTGTTGTTTTTTCTTTAATATTACCTTCATAATTCGTGTTATCCTGTTATTTGTTAAAAATAAAATAAAACAACCAAACCTTATGGTTCTTAAAACTGTTGTTAATCTGTGTTGTAGTGTATAAATGTTAGTAGAGAAAAAAATGCAAAACAATGTATGCCACTATTGTGAAAGTTATTATTGTTAATACAGTACTGATCTATTTTTTTATTATTGGTGCAAAATATTTGATTGTTCATGCGTCAAATTTTTGGTATTTCCTGCGACTCCTTCCCATACACCATCTAATAATAATATCTATCTGTTAATACGTGAAAAAAAAAACATTTACACGCGTTTTTCTCAATAATATTTTCACCTCTGTTTGCCAGCTGATGTTATTTTTCTTTATTTGGTAGGTACTGATGAGTGTTAGTGCTAACGATATAAATTGGTGATAAATTGAATTGAATTGAGTTCAGTTCAGTTGAGTTCAGCTGAGTTCAGTTGAGTTCAGTTGAGTTCAGTTGAGTTCAGTTGAGTTCAGTTGAGTTCAGTTGAGTTCAGTTGAGTTCAGTTGAGTTCAGTTGAGTTCAGTTGATTTCAGTTCAGTTCAGTTCAGTTCAGTTCAGTTGAATTGAATTGAATAATAAGTTCATGTTCAAACAATTCACGGAGTCAATTTGGTGTAAATGCTTTGTTATTGATTTAATTTCCTTACAGTGAAATATAGTCAAACAGGGAGTTTATTCTGATTATTTAAGTCATCAACAATCAATAGGTAGTCAAATAGTAAATCACATAACATAACTGGCTATATTAGGCTGTTACTTTCATACGTATTTAAAATTTATCGGAAATTAATGCTTACGAACTCATTTGTACTCGCTCATCACTGACGCCAAAGAACAGAAATTCAAAAAAGATGTTGGAATTATTGCACAGGTATATTTTTTGACAAAATAACCTCAACAACGTCCAAACCCAAAACATAATGAAGTACGGTTGAAAGTCGACAATTCAGCGTTTAACTAATCAAGAGCGTCCCTGATACACCTTTTTCAGCGTTAAACTAATTAAGAGCGTCCCCGATACACCTTTTCCCAGTTCCTTCTAAATGTTTGCAATCTATAAATATTTCATTCTGAAATAAATAAATATTTAGAAATAAATATTTTATTTATTTCTGCGAGGAAATGCTGCCAGTATTCTGGGAACCCTGCCTCGATCAGACGCGCTTGACGAAATATTTAATTTCTAGTACCCATTTATTTAAAATTATTACTGTTATTTTTAGTTTTTTTTTTTATTGCAAATATTCCTGTATTTTTTTTATACCACTCCATGGTTTTGCAAAACCGTTTTTGTCTTTTTAATTAATTAATTTTAGTGTATTATAATGCTATTGTTTTTTTTTATTATAAGAACTGTATATATTTTATTTAGTTATATTTTATCATTAGATCAGTTAAGACTATAAATATTTCATTTCATATACACCTTCAAGGCACGACATAATGATATATTTAACAATGTAAGAATACTCGTATGCCTATCATTCACAAGAACATGGTACTTTGACATTATTTTATTTGTATCCACAGCATGTATTAGTATTACACTGTTGTTACAAAATGCTTAGTTGAATTTTTATTTAAAATTTAACCTTCGAAATAATTTTCGAAATA
The DNA here is from genome assembly GCA_003671415.1 of Megathymus violae. Classification (NCBI taxonomy): domain Eukaryota; kingdom Metazoa; phylum Arthropoda; class Insecta; order Lepidoptera; family Hesperiidae; genus Megathymus; species Megathymus violae. The sequence goes on from PDGT01000001.1 coordinate 15,484,248, forward strand.
AAGACGACGTGTGAGGCAGGTTTTTGTATGTGAGTGTGTACCAATATCAAAAACTTATATTTGATATTCATGCATGTGATATATTAAACTGCTCAGAGCGTATCACGAATATGACCTCGTATCCTTTATGAGCCTACTATATAGGCAAGGTCTGATTTTAAATTAAGCCAACGTGTAAGGTCGAATCGCGAGTAACATTGAAACGTGCCAAAGAAAATATCATATTATTCCTGACGTAAATAACCTATTATTGGCCCACTGCACAGTAAGGTCTCCCCCTGTAGTTGAGGTTACCCAGAGTGCCTAGATGTAGGCCATCCAATGGCTTCTGATACAACATAATAATCCATAACAACCACGGTAGATACCGTAACGAGGTTTTCGAATGGCAGAGCCATGAGAACCTCCTAGGAGTAAGATGTAACTCTTAAAACTGAACGTCAAATTCGCACAGCTTGTTGTCCCATACGAGGTTGTCAAGCTTTATGGTCTATTGGTGATAATGGTGATGTGTTCTGTGGCATTACCTCGGCACGGCAGGGCGGTGAGCGCCGCGAGCAGAAGCGCCGCTGCGGTCGGCGCGCACATCGTTTCTACATCCTCACCAGCTCTGCAACAAAATATAAAGTTCCATGACTAATCATATAGAGATAGAGATGGATTTATATATTACTACTCGCGGCCCCCTTCAACATCGTCATAGATGCAAGATTATTCAAAATTTTATGTTTTTTGCCTTGATTACGTTTACTGATATTTTATATAACCTATAATCTTCGCAATCACGTGTTTTCAGTACATGCAAATTTTAATTAAGATCAGCTAAGCCGTTCTTGGGTTATAACGCGATATACAGACAGACAAACATTTTTAAAAGGCCAAATTGATGTCAAAGTTTCATAAAACTTAATGAATGAATGAACTTATCAAGAAATTTTACAAAAAAATGGAATGTACAGACAACAGGTACTACAGATTTATATAGTAGTGTAGATAACACATTGAAGTATTCGATTTTTTGTATTTACCTGCAGCGATCTATTGCGTGTTGTAATATAACGGGCATATTGCTTAGTCAGTATCTTATTACATAAAAAATACGTATATTGTAGGAATCATACTCTCAGGTCTTAGCGTACACAAGACAATCATAATCAAAATAATTATTTATTGCATCATACGTAATTTCCATAAGATGTTGACTTAAAACTAATAGTACAGCATGATATCCTGTAAGGATATTGCAATGTCATTAAATTGATAAATTAAAACAAAAAATAATAATAAATACAAGTCAATTAAATACAAATTAAAAATATACAATACCTACTATTATAATATTAGACACTTATGGCTTGAGAGATTGAACAACTATTAACATAGTTACATCACCAATTATGTTTGTATTCATCCAACCACCTCAAAGCAACACCATCAATCAACAACAAAGTGATATTTTACTTAAAGTATTCACCCAATGAAAAATATTCCTATTTATGTTTAATGAAAAAAAAAAAAATACAAAGCAAAAAAGGTCGTAGCCCCACGGCTCATGTTATTCGCGGATTGATCCAGTTAAGTCTGAGTGTAGTATGATCGTTATAGACACTAACTGCTCCACTTACTGCTCTGTAACGTGTTGTTTTATGTATGTATGTATGTATGTATGTTGTACATACATACACTCCAGGACATATATTATTATTAAGAAGAGATATCCAAAAGCCAAAGCAAAACTTTTTATTCAATCAAAAAGCAAAACTACAACGCTGCAAATTCTTTGTACGGTATAATGAAATTAATAGTTTCTAGTATCAAATATGTGACATTCATAATAATTACGGTGTATCTTACCAACTAAATACTAATGCAATATGCATTAGATTTAAAAAACAAAATCAGATGTTACATAATTGCAAAATACACAGCGTAAAATAATTATATTACATTTATAAAATATCAACATTGATTACATGATCGTGATAAACTTTAATTACCTACAGTTTAATGAATAGTACAAAATGCAATAAAAAATTATAATAATGTTGTTAAGATTTATTATAATAATTTGCAATAAAAAATTTACAATACGATAGGGTACAGTTTTATTTAATATAATGAAGACTTAAGTTTATAAGATAAACTTCATTATTTATTTTATTGAGTAAATTGTGTTTGTTGTACATACATACATATGTGTAAAGATATGAAATCCCATATTGGCCTTTACCAAGCCTTCCCAATGAAAGGAGAGTCGACGTCAGTTGTCCCAACTCATAAATTGTGAAGATGAATCTCGCAAGATTGGTGACTAAACACCAGGTAAGTTTACAGAGTATAAAACGGGCCAAATAATGGAGCGGATAACATTCCTTTTCTTATATACGAGTAAAATCCTCACACTCAGTTATTTTATACTAGAATACTTTCATTGGAAACTGCCTTTTTTACTGCTATTTTGATTAAAGTAAGTACAATTAAGATAAATACAATTACAGGTGAATTCCGTGAACAATGAGGTTGTTCGCTGTTAACTAACTACAATACAAACATAATTTTGTTCCATAAAGTCAATAACGTTCCAATTTAATCCTGATTGTCACATTAATTGACAATAGAGCGTTAACTTGACCTCAATCTTGAAACATCAGTAGCTGTCGAGTTGTTAATTTACAGCGGGGAAGCTAAACAATATGATAATTAGAGAGACGTACTCGTAACGTATAATTAATGGCTTCCATATCGATTCTATTCTAATGTTACTATTCTGAACTGAACACAAAATTTTTTAGACAACGAATATGCTTTTACTTATTGAGTGCGACCACAACATCAACACTCGCTATCAAGTTTGGTTGAAATCAAATAATAAATATTGTTTTTGAAGTGATGTTTTGAAGCGTTTCCATATTTTTTTAAGTATGCTTATCGCGAGTCATAATGGTGTGAGGTTCTGAACATTCTCACATAACTTATCCAGTAGTATCTGAGCCAGATAGGTACAAAAAACGCAGGCAGAATAACAATAAAAAATCCATACGGTAAAGTGCCTTACGAATAGAATATTCTACTATTGACTTCCAATTTTAGTATTGTACTGTACTCTAATAATAGTAGTAAGAAAAAATAATAAAAAAATCAATTTCAACAATTTATTTAATTTCAAACTATAATTTTTAACACCGAATATACTATAATATAATATAATGAAGTAAATATTACCTGTGCTTTCGTAAGTATCAATTTCAAGTATCATGATAGGTGTAAATGTCGACAGGTATAGCACCACCGTACCTGAACACTAATAATGTACTGAAAGGCACAGAATTCAGCGTTATCCAACAAAACCTTGTGGAGTTGCCTCATCTGTTCGTCATTCAAAGACTTTTATTCCTATATCTGGCTCATTCTAAGCTCTATAATGGTTCTCATCACTTTCAGCATTCTCGACATCCATTATTCAAATTCTAAATTAAGATCTTTCGCATGACTAAATAAACGAAGTATTTTACTAAACCAATTTGAGAGTTACTAACTTAACTAGAGCACGTTCTGTTATGTTCTACGTTTATATGTTTTATTCAATATGTAAAAACGACATATTAAGTTACTTGTATAATAGCTATGTTAGTCTAACAACATCGAGCGCAGTCGGTAGTTGGATGAGTGATAAGACGTTCTCTTAGCACAAATTTAAGAAACACAAAATTTAACGAGCCATTTTGGTGACGAGAACTTTAATCGTAGGATGTGGTGCCATTAAAATTGTGAAGATTCCGACCCATCAACTAGCCTCGGTTTATTGTTCATAAAATATTATCTGTAGATAATGTTGTCGTGGGCGACACGAATTAATTGGTTAACATTATTTTCCTCTTTACAAGTTGGCCTATAACATTGAGTTCAGTAAAATATTTAAATTCGCTGCGTTTATAGAAATATGTTTGTATAAACTGTCCCCTTGATAAGACCAATATATTGTGAGGATATGATCGTAATCAGTGAATCGTTTAAGCCTTAAATATCAATTGAATGCATTAAAATTCGCATTAATTTTTGTTTATTGAAATGCATTAAAGTACTAATGAAAGCTGAAATGGAATTGTTACGAAGGTTCACAAATGTGTCGCAGCAAACAATAAAATCCAGGACACTGGGTTCCTTAAAAACCTGCGTACTGATATGAAGTACCTCAAGCATTTTGGGCGAACACCCTCGCCCTCATGCCATTGTGGATTATTCAGTTTTCGAATATAGAATCGAAGAGTTCTGTCAAGATTCGAAATCACCTGCAATCAACTATTCTACGACTGCCAATTAGCTACTACTGGAGTGTGTTGCTAAGAGTGTAATACAGTTTTTGCGGAACTATCTTGACGTTTTCTCGAACCTGGCCCAATATTTTAACCAGCAGTAAAGGATACATAGGTTACTGAAATTTGCCGTAGGCGATCACTTATAAATGACACTTAATTGTACTTTTGTGAACATTTGAATATAACACGTTATTACCAAACAGTAGTTTGATATAATAGCAGTTGTTAGCGACAGTTTCGGTTATGAATATGTATTTTAAGTAAATTGCCGTGGGGATTTGAGTATCGATACCAAGGTATTCAGTCGTTAAGATTCAGAAATTCATTAACGTTACGTCAGAATATATAATTCCAATAGGCAGTAAAGCTCCTATAGTGTAGTGGTTTCGCCGTCGGTCTTCTTCAACCCGAGGTTCGATTTCTACACATGCCTCTATTTAAAAGAAAGTTATGTACGTATTTATAATAAACACCCACACATATCCACGCACAAGAATTCTCTATGTTATGGGTGGTACATAATTTATTAATCAGAAACAACGATTTATGAATAAACAATTATCCATCACATAAATGTTTGCGCCAGCTGGAAAACTTATCCGAGACTCTTAGTTCAGCAGGCAGGGTCACTACCAATTGTGCCACAAGGATATCAATTACAAATACAATATCACTAGCTTCGGTGAAGGAATATAACGTGAGGAACTCTGCATTTTTCTTAGTTCTCCACAACGTTCTCTATGTGTGAAGTTTCCATACAGCATATCTTTAGCGTGCTGAAGTATGGTTTTTACCATTATCACAAAGTATTCAATCCTAACAGAGAGGTTGTTATGGGTTATGATAATAAACAAATATTATGAAAAATGTGTCAATTATTTAAAGGTAACATAAATATACGTAAATACACGAACATTATTTATAAATATTCAGTCATATATGAATATGATACAAGGATCCTGCATATTTTAAAAGAAATCTCTCCCAGCAGACTTGAGAGTGTAGAATGAATACAAGAAAATTTTCGTGCACCTAAAATTATTATTCAATAATATAAAATTATTCACATGAAACTTATGAATATTGTATTAATATACATATATTAGATGAAATATCTAGTATATTTAATAAACCAAAAAATATATTTCTGGAAAAACCTAAGGGAGGTTAGGTTAGGTTAAGTTTTTTTACTTTTAACTTAAAATAAATGGTGTTTCCGCTTGGAGTATATGAATTGGTAATAAGTTCCACAATCTGACAGTCTGCATACAAAAGGAATTGCAATACTGAGTAGTTTTATGAGAAGATAATTTAGACAGATTTATTTTCCAATGAGTTAGTGAGTGAGTGACTTCCAAGGAGTAACAGACTGACTTTATTTAAAATCTCTACAGAGCTACAGCTACCAAATATCATGCGTAAACCTAAAAAAATATTACAATTGTAGATATAAACATTAACCGTCAACGAAATCATATAATTGTTTATTACCTCCATGAAAACGTTACTATATTTACATATTATATTACTACGAACAATACGAGTACGTGTGTAACCCGAAAGCTATTAGACCGACCCGACCCAAATTGTATATAATAATTTAATTATCGGCCTATCCCCCGCCTGCCAAAATTACACCCTTCAAAAACAACAGAGGTAATAGACGGACCTGTTTTGTGACTGGCTGAGGGATTACTTACTCTGTCAATGGGTTGTAATATTTTATTGTTTGTTTATGTTGGTGTAATATTTTATTTAAATTATACTTTAAGCGAAGTAGAGGGAAACGATTGGGCTACCCTTAATCAATTTTGCGTATTATTATGGAATTAATGCAAAAGATGTAGAAAATTCTAGAACATCTAAAAATCGATTCGTTTAGCGGTAGGTTGATGGCGGTGATTACTATCATTAAGCGGTCAGTTTGGTCGTTTGCCAGCTATTAACATAAAAAAGATTTTATGTTAGCCTTCAAATATCAAGATTACAATCGAACTCTTCACAACTATTGAACTTACGCAAAGTCCATCAAGAATCACAAAAATGCGTTATTACAGTCTTGGTTATTTCAGTCGCTCAGGAAATACTGTACCTTTAGTTGTTATAATATTGTCAGCTCTACCAGACATCACTGACCTATAAGGTTTCTACGCACTTCAGGCTTAGGTGAGATGGAAAATTTAATACCCTTGTCATCTTGATAAAATTTTACAGACCGTAAGTTTGTGCTAAATAGTAAACATTTAGAGATACGACCTCTTGGGAATGGAGTCCTTTGAAAACTTGCAAACGTGAATAAGCTTTATTTACATTTGCGAGCTCACAATAAATTCCGCTTTAGTGTACACTGGACATGCAATACGTATTGAAATGCACACAGGGATTTTAATTCTAAGTAAAGCAGGATTTGGTGGAACGAATTACAGGTTTTTTCAAATGAAAACATCAAGTATTTAATTCACAAATTTTTCTATAGGTCTTTGTGTGTATGTGCATGATATATATACATATGAAAATCATAAACTAAGATTAAAATTACGATAGATAGGAAGCTAACATAAATCAACATTATCAAAATAATGCCAGCGTAGGTTATAAAGAGTCATAATGTACGCCGTCTTGTTAATCAGACAAAGTTCTTTGGTGGTGTATTAATTAATTAAGAAGTTGTTTAAAGTACTTGCCTCAGCATGAATGAAAATTAGCAAGTTTTTAAAAGCGGAAACAATAAATATTCCTCATCATCTACGCTTGTAATAACTGTAATGGTACAGAATCTGTTCATTTATATATTTGAAATTTTAATGTTAAATATAAAATGAACATTAAAATTTTAAATCAATAAATATTATAATTATAAATTGTTAATTATTAAGAGAAAAAAATATATTTTTTCAATTAGCTACTTCAGAATTGTTAATTATAAAGAGAAAAAAAATATATTTTTTTTTTGATTGTCCATATTATTTTGAACATTTAACATGAACAGTTCGATCGATACACACAGGTCTTTTAAAATTATTATGCAATTCTCATTGATGCAAACGTCTTTGAAGCGAATATGCGATATAAATCACTATGATTCGAAGAACTGCGGTACATAATATCATAATAGTGATAGCGTTGATGCAAATAATTTTAATGTGAAATACTCGGATGGAATGCTGGCTTGTTTGAAGAGCTTATGCAATGCAAAGAATCCAGTGCCTGTGCAGATTTTTTTTCTCTTAACCTACAAACTCTTTTATCTATATTACAAAGAGAAAGTGCGAAGTTCGTGAGTGAAATATTCTTCTACTTATTGAAAGGCACATTATTCCTGATGGACTTAGGCTATGTATCAGAGATGTTATGGAACTCCATAACTGTAACTAAACTATCAGATATCTGAAATAAAAATATATCCGAAACCGTAAAAGAATCTAATAAAAAAGTTTCTAATAATTTCAGATAGGTGCTGAGTCTAAATGAAACACGTTATAATAGGTTTTCGCTGTTTGAGCCGATACACTCATTATTTTATGTTTTTGTATATGAAAGAAAGTCAAACTGTTACTTTGAAAATACATTTATTTACAGATCTTACATAAATCATCTAATATCTGTAACGGAAATTATTCGCAACAATCGCATAATCCGAAATAATTTCATATCCGTAACCGTACCCGAAACCGGTAAAATATTATTCATATATCCGTATCCATATCTAGATCCGAAATTTCATATCCATAAGATTCGTTCTATGTATTATGTATACATATATGTATAAATTAAGTTAATTGTCCAACCTGAACGAAATCGAACCGTTAGTATATTATAAAAAATTTGTAAGATTTATTCTAGTTTTTATATATGTGACTGATGATCTTCGCAGCCACGGCATGTATTTCAAAAATTATTTTACCATTTGAAAAATACATTATTCCGGATGGACAACAGCAACAACAATCAATCCGAACAATGTAGGGGCGGGGCACTAGGAAGCAATAAAACAGAATGTAAGCGATGGCGTTAATGACAATCTCATCACAGTAAAACTTCTCATGACAAAGCGACTAGTACGATTGGGTTAAATAAAATGCTTACTCATAATTATGATCCACAATGCAGTCTATAGAGTCACGTCAACCAAAGATATCTCGACAATTTACCCGTAAACACAATGCTCCAGACTGTCGCCTGTGATAAGTTTTCGAAATATTTCCATCGTCAGTACCTAATTTATATACGAAATATATTAGGAATACACCCGAATAGAATTCTGAAATCCGGATTGATCTACATATCTGTGAAATTGAAAATTACGAAATAATTTCAAAAGCCCTTTAAAATCTAGACATATCTATTAAAAGAATTTTGACCTCATTCTTTGTTCTCAAATAATTCGAACTGTAATAAAACAATTAATTGGTATACTACTAATTTTCTATAGTTTTGAAGAACAAACAGTGAATTTACGTTTACGAAATTTTCAAGAACACTTTTGCACGAACGCTTCAGTGGTTTACTAGCCAAATGTATTGTTTGTAAATTCATTGAAATGTTCGTTCTTATCTAGCTCCGTTAATACCAGTGAAACAGTTTCGGTAAAGCTAAATATTTGCAGTTTAACTTTGAAAAGTTTTGTATGAAAATAATTTTGTTGTAAATAAATTGATTGATTACAACTCCAATGTCTTGGTAGTTATTGTGTTTTTTATTTTGTATTGTGTTTTGTATTCGTTCCGTGTTTCCTTTATAAATATAACATCTGTTAATTCTTTGTTTTGAAATGAAATTATATTTTTAAGAATGACAGATGGACGATAACATATATCGTTAATTTCTGTCGCGAAGTAAGTTTCAAGCAAATATTTTGGATTTCTGAAACTCTATATAGGTTCTAATTTCTATATTAGCTCACATTGAAACTATATTTTCCAATGGATCTCTGTTGAATCTTTCTGTGTTACGGAAAAAGACGCTTGACCAAAACTGATACGCTAATTAGAAGTAGCCAAGAGATTCATAATGTACCTACTATAATACATATAGTACATATAGTACATGTACTATATATATACTCAATAATGTACTATTGGAGGCACAATGATATTTATTTACTCAGTGTAATATTAATTTTAGGTGGTGAAATTACCAAGTCATTGGAAATTATGAGTTCGCCTACATCTTATAAATGTCAATGTCATAACGTTTTAATTATCCTCATTTAGGTAATTTATTAAATTACTGTCAATAAGTTAAAGTTATGTAAAAAATAACGAGTTTTACTTGTGAATTAATTTATATTCGATAAGGATGACGACAGATTATGCGTATCTAAGAAAGAAAGAGATAAAAAGAAACCAATAAGTCAACTAAGTATAAGTAAGTTCTTGAGTATGTCATAGACCACATTATTCTGAACTAACTGTACCATACTGCGTTACGCACGTTATCTAATTCCTCGTTATTCCTTAATTAAATTTAAATGAACCGAAAATAAAACAGAAATCTGATCGAGTGTATTTTTAGGACTTTATAAGTAACAACTAAAAACATGGTCAAAAATTGTATTGACATCACGAGGTGTCCCAAGCATATATTAAAATGGCCATGTTCGTTAGATAATAAATTAATTAAAAAAATCAAAGAAACCGACTACGTTAATAGCGATTTAGCGATTTTTAAAAGGATGAGAACAATATTTCTTCTCTATTCAATCCCACAGCCAGTGGAATAAAGCTTAACGTCTCATTAGCGCTCATTCAGTATTTGGCCTTTAATAAATGAAAATATAATTGGATTAACTGACTAATTCATATAACGAGCGTATCTTGTAATTAGTACCGAGAGGTTTGTTTTATAAACATGGAGAGAGGTGTTTTGAAAAGTTCATTTGAACACGAAGTACCTTTGACATACGCGCTAAATACATGCAACCCTCTTTTATCCTTATATTTACAAAGTCGGGTATAAAGTGAGTCAATAAATTCGTACTTGCTTTCAAATTTGTTAACTCTGGTTCCAATTTAATGAAATTATATTAAAAAAGTACTACATTTCATTGCGATGTTTTTACCATTTAAAGTAACATTTGTATGCATTTTAATTACAATTGTTTCTTTATTGCCCTTACGAAAATATTTAAGAAATTAACAATATTTAAAATAATACAAATTTATTGTTTAAAGTAAAAAAATTACTTTCATATCACTTTTACGGTCCAGTGAAATGGGTGAGCTTCCTTCAGATGTCAAGCTTACGTCGGCTTGAAATGGATTTTATCGTCAAAATACTTAATTGAGCAGGAAAATTGCTAGTTTTAACGTGAATTAGCAACGTCGGTAGCTGATTCTGACTGACACTTTTAGGTTAGTGTTCAGGTGAGAGGGACGTTTATAGGAGGGTTACCTTACTGAATTGAACAACTATTTTAATATTCACTCATTGAATTAAATATTATAAATAGAAACAAACGTTTCAAATGATAAAATAATAAAGATAAGTACATTAGTACTCAACAAAAAAATAATCAAAGTAATACGAAAAGAAAATGTTTCAAAGAGTAAGAAAGTCATCTATACCAGTTGTTTGAATATGTATTTTGAGGTAATTAAAACTTTTACGGAGTTATGTTCTGAAATCATCACGTTTCAATCTTGCTAAGAATACGTAAAGCAATAATGTATCAAAGATAATTACTTTGATACAAACTTAAACATTATTCAAGCATCGAAGTTTTCTATAATTACAAAGTATAACTTTGTATACACTAGATAAAATCTAAACTCATTGAAGGAGACATCGAACGTCTGACAATAACATCAAAATTCGAATTTAGACTTTGTAGCAATAAATAAAAGGTTTCTTCTTATTGACGGGCTTTTATTTCATATTCAACACACACCCTAGTAGCGTTTTAACACACGTTCGGGATCAAAGTAGAATACAAGCTATAGATCCTATCTAAGAGATAGGATACCCAAAAATCAGAAGTTACAAAAATAAGCCATACCTTTATCGCCTTTATCATTTCCTTCAATTTGTGTTTCATTTTCATTAAAGCAATCAATTATGAAAAAGCTTTCAGTAAACAGAAAATTTCGAATTTCTTTGCGATTAATCACAACAAATTAATTTGGTTTGACCTTATTATAGGCATGTCGATCGTTAAGTATATAACTTATTCATTTATAAATATTATATCGTCAACCTTTTAACTTCATCTAATGTTATTTCAATTCCACAAAAAGGAGCAGAAAGTGCTCACGAATATAAATCGTGCGTAGGTACTTACACTGTCAAATATTTTAACGCTACAAAGAGGTCAGCATAATATTTACGGACGGCCAAAATTGGAGCGTATATTTTCCGATATATATTTTAGCTTCGAATATTTTTGACGTAACTTGTCAGTAACTGGTTTACGCATGACTTTAAATAGAAATAGGTAACTGACGCCCAAGGCTAACATTGGTTATAGGCTAACTTGACCAAGGCTAACTTGACGTGTCTAGTTTGATATCAGTAAAAGAATTAATTATTGCAATAACTATTGTTAAGAAGATAAGACGTAATTAGATCCCAATCAACATTGTATTTGGCAGTTTGGCTATCTCGTGCTAGTAATTCTTAAGTAGTAACTGCGTTTGAAATAATTGTTACTCGGTTTCATCAGGCATTTTTATTTTTTTACAAATCTATCAACCTAAATTTCCTCGTACATCACTACATCTGTTGGTAAAACCGCATGATTTTTACCGTAATTGTTGAGACTCGAGTTTCGACAGTAAAACCGCATGATTTTTTTCCGTAATTGTTGAGTTTAGACAGACAGACAGATATAGAATACCATTAAGACCTCTGCCTGGTTTGCCAGGCGAGGTATACCGAGTAACATACACTGTGAGGGCATTTACATTTATGTGACAGATAAGTGTACTTTCTTTATTACCTTCTTATTTCCTGGCCGACAACGCATCAGGCGACGGGGACCACCTACCATCCGGTGCCTCTTCTGCTCATTTATCGTCGGCTATTAACATAAAAAAGTGTATGTTCTAGAGTTTTAGCTGTTCGCGATGTCCAACTGCGTACGTCCATGTCACCCACGACGCTGGGAGTTATAGTAAAATAGTTTGAATATGTGAAAAATTAACCTTAGCTCTACAACCTATTTCCAATATCATGTTTAGACCTTTAAACCAAAGCACGTAAATCCTACCCATTTCACGGCTGAAATGTTTGTACACTAAAAAAAGGCCAGATATTTACGAACGTCCAAAAACCCAAATTTATTCCATTATATATTTAGCCCAGTTTATTCTAGGATATATATCCAGTAAACGGATTCTGAGGTTTTTAGGGATTTTAGGTTTCTGTAGCTTGAAAACCCAGTCATACTTACTACGCAACTGATATAATATTTTTGTTGGTTTAATCAAAAATAAATAAAATTTTATAGTAGCACCCCGCCCGACTCGCGAAGGATTATGTTAGGTGCCTGGATGGGATAGATGAGAAGTGTTAAAATGTTTACGTGAGATCATGTTCATTATTAATATTTCAGCATTTAAGTTAATAATAACAATACTACAACAAATTTAGTCACTGATCCAGTCACCGACCGCTCCCACCTTTCCGGCTTGAAAGTAATAGCGCCGCAGAAGGTTTGGAATTTAGTATATCATTATATCTGGATTTTAAATATTTGCCGAGGAGTTTCTTTTGCCATTTCTTCTCATAGCATATACAATAAAGTGTCTTTTTAAAAAAAAAACAACCATAACAGCAAAGAATATTAAGTCTATCGACAATCATTTAACCCTGTCCAACATTTTATTCCAAGTCATTGCGTGGTTTCTTTTAAAACAGAGATCTTCCATCCATTCAAAAATGCTCCATTTTATGTTTTTTTTAATAACAATTGAGTTTACATTATCACCAAATTCGTAATAATTTGAAGGTGCTTTAGGATCTTCTTCAGTTATGGAGAAAATGAAAATGGAAATTTAACTGGAAGATAATGAAAAGTGAAAGAATTGTAATGAATTCGGATGCGATGGTAATAATATAAATCAGGACGGCAATTGAACGGATTAGGAAGGAACCGTTAAATAACAATACAAACAATATAATTTCAGTAATCATCATGTTTTCTTTCTATGCAGACTAATAATTTAATTCAGCCTTAATAAATAAGAGGAAGAAAGATAAATCGAATGAGTATTTTGCTAGTAACACAAAAAATGGGGTTTTCCAAAATCTTTTTGGTTACTACCTTGAATTACATGGTAATAATATTAAAGCCTCGTTTCCTATTAATTTGTTTTAGATGCAGATCAGGAGACATTATAGTCGCAATTAATTCTTCGTGATTTTACTATATCTGATTTTAAAGCGCTTTTAATTTGCTTAAGCGCGTTTAAAAATTGGTATTAACATTGAATAATAATTAAAAATACATTGAAAATGAATTCAGATGTTTCAAAAATAAACACAATTCAAGTGAATGAAAAAAAAGCACTAATGACAATAAAGTTCTAAAAGGTTATGTAACATCATTTTTATTTATTTTTAAACAGTTTTCTGTTAAAACATTAACAGTGGTGTCCTTAAATTCTAAACTTTATCGAATATAAATAAAGTCTCGAAGCGTTTAAAGTAAATGCTATATTCGTGTATGTCTATAGATGGTTGGGTACTTAGTTCGTTCCAAAAATATTTTGTTTAATTCAGCACAAATTTATTCATTAATTTTTTTTTACTTGTACTCATTAATTCGATGCTACAAGCAAATACAGAGCTTTAGATAAAATTATATGCGATTTTACAAATCTGTGTTGCTAAAATGACAAATTATAAATAAATTTTTGACGTAGGCACAGTACAAGAAGGATTTTGTATGATTTTTTTTATTAATGCACTTTTTTTTAACCATGTACTTAATTAATCATAGATTAAATTACAAACTAACTACAGTTGTCTTTTACTCACTCTATCATTTTGAGCAAAATTAGGATTCGTTTTCAGGATTTCTTTTCTTATTTTCTCCTTTTTGTTGGGGGAATTTTTGTTACATTTCTTTTGAGGCTTAATTATCTTGCAGAACACCGTTATTAGTATTTTGAGGTTCTGAATTCAGAAATTGAATATAATTATATACAAATTATTATTTTCTTTTAGAACATATTCGTGACATTTGTGGAGTTTGAGTTCTATTTAATAAAAATAATAAAATTAGATTCAATTAGCTTCTTGTAGCATACGCTTGCAGTTTTTTTCTTAATATATCATTTCTTACGAAATCAAAGGCTTGTTATCACCATTGTTATCACCATCAGAAATTATTTTATTTTAAAATTCGTAAATTGCTACATTAATTGTTTTGAAGGACTATCATTTTAATCTTTATTACATTTATAACCTTCGAAAAGTCTTAAATCGCTCGGATAGAAAAATGAAACGTTCTAATATTTTTACTGTTAGCAGTTTGAGAACGACCGAATAGCCGGAGTGCTGTAGAAAGTTCACTCGGCTTGAATGTTATCAGATTCGGAAAGATTTATTGTGACTACACGACTGCTGGGTGCTACAGGGTGGCATACAAAAATACTCTTTGTTGCATACTAAACGGTATTTTTGTAGGTATAGACCTAATATTATTAGGTGATACGTATGGTGGACGCCGTAACTTGATCGGTACTCTGCTTACCAAGTGGAGATTTTATTCATTTTAGGATATATTAATGTCACAAATAAATGTTTGTTCTCGGGTCATGGGTATTTATAATCTCTTATTCGTGTATGTTTATAGCAACCGCAATATGGAATGGCATGGCATGGCATCTTTTGGCATGGTGTGTAGGTTTATTTTAATTATGCGATGTACATTTATGTATATTTTTGAATTATTTATGTAATTTTTTAAGCCAAACCTATGTCAGTTTACATACATATATTCCCTTTGCGCTATGATTTGGAGTTCTTCAAAAAGAGTGTCCATCGACTTCTTCAAGGCCGGCAATGCATTTGCAGCTCCTTGGACGCTGCACGTGTCCATAGGCGACGGTGACCACTTACCACCAGGTGGACCGTATGCCTGTTTGTCCGCCTTTTACATAAAAAAAAAAAAATATATATTTTGTGGCTTCTGCAGCCGTTTTTTTAGCATTAAGTCTTTTTTTTTGTTCGCATACGATTGTGTGGTCCAAAAAGTTCTATATAAATAAATGTTACCTCAACAACAATGATATTGATAAGGTATTGATGTATAGTAAAAAATTAAAGTTACATACTATTTATTTGAAACTTGTTAACGAACCAAAATTTAATACGATCAAAAAGTTATAACAAAAGATAAGTATACAAATCAACAATAAAATTTGCCTTTTGTTCTTATACAATTGAATTATTAACCTATTGAAAAGATGTAACGAATGATAAGTACATAGACTTTCAAAGCTGTAATCAAGTAAGACTCTGAGTAAAAAGAACCTGTAAGTAGCTGAGATGGTTCTTAAAATACGCCGGCGCCAGATTTAAAATTGTTATTCACAGTCTCAATTTCAATGTTTCAATGCAGTGTTCGGGACTAAAAATATTCTTAAGAATGTGTACTGCAGGTGTGGAGAAGCTGCTTAAGAAATCTGCATACTGTTCCCATATTTCATTGTGTCAGTGTAAAATAGGGTTGAAAATAGCAAGGTACCTTGTGTAAAACTTTTCCGCGTATTTATGCATTTAAAATATCTTTGCGGTTTCCTTGAATAAATAAGCAAGGAAAGGAAAATTTTATATTGTGCCATTTTATCCTATTTATGAATACATAACTACATATGACTTAAATGCAGTTTTGGTGGCGATTTCTTTTATAGCAGAAACCTGGATACCTTGTAGTTTTCCAAAAGATTCGTAAAGTTTACCAGTCTGCACTTTTGGCATAGCGTACCCGATAGAGACCGGAGCCCAGAAGTGCTATAATTTTTGGCTGCCACGATGACTATGTGTGTATATATGTAAACACAGGTTATACCAATATAAAACGCGTTAGCACATAAACAGCTCTCAGTTCTGACCTTAACATTAATTCTATTTAACGCATGATATATATTCTTACACGCAGCATGTTTTATCGCAGTCCCGACCTCAATATGACGGCGATATCGGCTCATATACGTGCTCATATTGCTGTGAAGATCATTATAATTGCGCTTCAGTATTCAGTATTCGTCTTCGCTCAACACGTTCAGCGTACACGAGCAATATTACTCGTGTTATGAGCTTCTATTGTATACCTGGCTGTAGTTACGTGAGTCCGTACTCATATGAGTGTATTGTTTGACAAATATGCTCCTACCTGGCTAGTTTTTCCTTGGAGCCAAAGTATCGTTGTGTCTATCCATTGCT
Source organism: Megathymus violae (assembly GCA_003671415.1). Lineage (NCBI taxonomy): Eukaryota > Metazoa > Arthropoda > Insecta > Lepidoptera > Hesperiidae > Megathymus > Megathymus violae. The sequence goes on from PDGT01000001.1 coordinate 15,500,954, forward strand.
TTACATTTGGAATACGTTTATCTAATTTAGTAGGAGTCGATTTTCACCGAAATCCACTATAATGAAAAGGTCGTATACTGTAGAATGAATTAATTAAAATTTTAGGGTAAAATATCTCACAGAGATTTTAAATGAAAACCTTATTTTTATAGTTCGAGACCCCGATTTGAAGTCTGAGTTGAATTAGGTTTATATGCATATAATATACCCTAGTAAAACATCCTCGTTCCGTTTTGGAGAAGATAATTGTTAGATTCATAAATAGTATCCACAACTAGATAACTTTGTATAATTTTTTCATGTTTACACTATCAGCTTAAACGTTTCTCGTGAATTACTTAATCCGTTAATAAAAACTATATAAAAATTTATGCAAAAGTTTTTGATACCGTTGACTTTGAACAGACATATTAAGACTGACTTACAGAATGCAATGAATTTAGTCATAAATATGTCATGTACTTATAGTATCATATCAATCTGCTCCGAGGTTTCGATGAGAATCCATAGCTATAGACAAACGGACATCAGGAAAACATGACTAATATGAGTTAAAAAAACCTCCCGTGGGTCACTTGACAATCAATAAAAGTCGTACTAATAAAATGCTTTCATTAGCTTGGAGTTCCAATTCCAACCATTCTTCGGAATAGGTTTTTATTGCATATCAGTGTACGACGCTTTATCACAAAGCATTATTGTTCGTTCATAATTCCTTTGGCATGCGATTTTCTCATGATCCTTCTTAGCCCGCTTATGACCCTCGTCCTTACTAAAGATCGAGGCATCACAAAAGCTTCTACTTCTATTGTTATGAGAACTTAAGAATGTGGGTTCGTTGCATCATACTTTTAAAACATAAATTTCTACATAACCCGCTTCTAAATTGCTATCCATTTCCTGTTTGGATCGCTCAGATTTTTTATTCATAATGACCTCCAGTTCTCAGCTGATTTGTGGCGATAAAAAGTCATTGTTTATTTATACACTACAACTGCAACCTAAATACAATTAATATTTTTGTGGTTACACATTATCTAAGCAGATAGGATAATTATTATTAAATAAGTTTTAGAACCGGTCCCATGAAATTAAATAAAATGAAATAATATTTGAAATTGTATAATATTTATAAGCCGAAAGGTGATATGCTGAAAAATAAGACTGTAGGCGGAGATGCGAATAAAATAAGATCTGAATTAAAATAAGATTTTCAATATTATCACGACAGATCATGTGCATCGGGCAACTGCCGTCGATCGAATGGCCCATTGTAATTTTTTTTTGTACTCAAGCAAGGTTAAAGGGCTACCCTCTGAAGATGCTCCCGCTGCGCTGTTATGCGGGACTCACAATAGACCTAGGTACCTACTCATTCAACATCACCCGAGGTTGGCTTTTTTACCTTGCGGCTTCTAAGTCTTAATCGGTTGCGACGCCTTCTTGGGTAAAAGGGGTAACCCATAGTCATGTCGTGCGCCGCCTTATATTGGTGGTCCCTCGGATGTCGGTCGTGGGGGTTTATCCGTACCACCCGTTGTTTTCTAACACAGAGGGCGATGCCGTCATGCGAAGCTGACGTATTTATTCGACGTTGGATTTTACAAATTCTTTCCGATACTCAAACTACGTCATCGCTTCAACAAACCGTGAGTGGTCCCGAAAGAAGAAACGGCAAGAAACTCCTAAGGAGCTTTTCTTCCCTACTCACAGTTACATAAAGTACTTATAAATATATTGAAATTAAACTCATGTCTTAGCAGTCTCATCTTTAAAGTATTCATCTAGTTTGTAATAACCTTTCTTCATTAGAATGGTTTTGACGTCAATTTTTAATTTACAGTATGTAATTTCTGCCCATTCTAATGGAATTATGTCATACCTGAATATTTACATGTAGAAATTTGGATTCGAAATTTCTAGGCGCATTTAATTTTTGAAAGTTATACGCTTAATAAAAATAATTATAATCTGCTTTGATGAAGTAACCATAAGGAAATCTGTATAATTGAAACCTGTATCGGACTTCTTCATAATAGATTTTCGAATGCATGAAATATGTCAATATACATTTGACTCGCGTGGTAGACAATGGCCTTCATTCCTCACTGTGAGACCAGAGTCCTGGTGTGGTAGCTGTTGGTTGTTATAATGATTGCGATATATCTGTGAGTTGAAGCATGCGCGTTTTCTTTCACCGAAGCAAATGATAATTACTTTTTAATACCTAAATTTATTTCAAAAGTTGAAGTGGAAGACTAATGTTCTAACCATCTAGCTGTTACAGGTTTACACGAAACAAAAATATCAAATTCATAGCATCATTAGCAGTTTCGATCCTTCTAGTACTAGGTAGGTATACTAGGTAAATTAATTACCCAAATATAAATTAAACCGCAAACTGTATAGTGATTAATGAATACAAGTTAAACACAGTTTCAGGTTTCCAGTACTTAACTAAAGGGGGAAAGTTTCTCGGGACAATTTGAGCACAGTCGTTTGAATTATTTACTTTTGTCACCATTATCTACTTTTCAATTTACTTACGGTAAATTTCAGACTGGGTGTTAAGAAACTTTAACAATTTATAATATCCGGATTCATAGAAACACAAGTAAGTTAGATTTATATGGCTCGTGCCCATTCGGCTTGTTGCGATTGTAAGTGATCGATTGAGTTATGTGACTGTGGACGTACTCGGTGCCTGTACGGATGACAGACAGTGGCAAAGTTTCTGGAGAAGAAATTTCCTGCTTTGACATATACGTTGTGTTATCCATAAAAAACGTTAAACCGCCTCGAAAGCCTTAAATAAGCATAGGAAATTTTGACATACGAGTCGGTGAGTAATCCATGCACCAACCATATTGTAGCAGCTTTGAACACTCCAGGACTATCGATTCTGAGAAAGCCCGAAGCCCGTGGCCAAAAATTAGCACGTAAAAGTAGGTTAGACTCTGGTTGTACGAGAACTGGCTTATTATTGGCTCTGCGACATTGCAACCGAACAGGGCAGTAGCTGGCCAGAAAGGTATAGAACCCGAGTGTTACAAAATCACGACGTACAATAAAACAGTTTCACAGAACCTCTTCTATTGTTCAGCTAGGTGCACCACGAGCAGATCAGGCTAGCTGGATGAGTAGACGGAGTCTTTTACATACTGAATTGATACTTTCGACGCTTTTGTATTCAATCTCGTGTCACCGCGGAAAACATAATCAATATTACTAAGCACCAGCTCTCCAAACTACTACTAATAAAATAAATACTTATAAACCAATATAAGTAACATTTACGAATATATTATGTATTGTTAAACAATGTCAATTTGCATAAATATTGAATTACTATTCAAATTTTTACAAAATAATAGTATTAGCCTGCTCTTCTGAAATAACGCGATCATCAAAATCTATCTCGTCTGTTTCAACCACATTTACACACATAACCACAGAGTTTACCCACTACCACAGAGTGCAGTGATCTACTTTTGCGTTAAATCGGGTGCAGTGGCTGCACATGATTTGACTAGTGGAATTAGGGAAATTTGACGAGTACGCGAGTATAACCGCAAGCCCTAATTACCATCTCCATCACTCAACTTAGTTATCGCAAATGTTATCAGACTAACAATTACTACGAGTAGCGAACGACGAATGAAATTCTAATGTGTTTTTAAGCCTACGTACATGAAACAGCGAGAATTAAGGAAAATACTTATTTAAATGTCTGTTATTTTATGTACAACCCTACTTTGATCGTAAGGCCTCTTTGGTATTTTGCGTTATAATACATAAATATTTTGACAACGGAATGATATTAAATTTTAAGATAAGAATTATATATGTATATCGATTCGATTTTTGAAAATCGAGTATTCATAATGGAGTTATAGTACGTATTTTTGCAGGCGTCCGACCGTCTGTGTAATTTTAAACAATATTTTGTCATGTTATTTTTAGAACAAATAAACGGGCATCTAAGCACAGTACGATACGATAATTCTTGGAATGTTCCACAGAGCAATAAAACTATTCTAAATTTGATGTTATTAAGTTTCGATAATAATCGATAATAATACTTAGTCTTGCCATAAATATTATTATAAATAAAAACAACATTTTTTTATTGTACGTAACATTTATTACTATTACCTATAGTGTGTTAGTTTAATACATTAATATAAAACCATTAAAAATATATAAAGCTTATTCGAAGTGGTCTCCATTGGCTGCAATACAGTCCCTTAAACATTGAAGCCAGTTATCAATAGCAGTACGCACTCATTCTATGGGAAAGTTCTTCACTGCCAATCGTATGGATTGTTTTAGGGACTCCAAATTATCATGGCGTTTAGAACAAGTCTTACTCTCTAAAACTGACCATAAACCATAATCCAGCGGATTAAGATCAGGACTAGATGACGGCCAGTCTTCAGCTCTGATGAACTCCGGAACGTTCATTTCTAACCAAGATTGGGTGGATCGAGCTTTATGGCCCGGCGCCGAGTCTTGCTGAAAGGACCATTCTTGGTTCTTGAACATGGTGCTGTTAAGGGGCTTAACTACTTTCTCAAGAATAGTATATTGATACACTTGTGCCGATGTTTTGATAGCTTTTTCACAAAAATATGGCTCAGTCACTCCTTCATAGCTAACACCCCGCCAAACCATCACTGAAATCGGATAATGTCCACGTTGTACTCTGTTGACTAATTAGGAAGCTCTTTTAGAGCTTTCAGCATGAATACGGTCATTTTGTTCGTTAAAATATTGCTCAATTGTAAAAATATTCTCATCCATAAAAAAAATTCTGTGACCTCCCTTTGCGTATCGGTTAGGTAGTTATTTTGATTTTACCACCCTATTCTTTTTTAAAATTATCAGTTTAGAAATGACCAGTGCGTCTCTTATAGGCTGCGAGTCCTAAGTCATGTTTTAAAATACGCGACATGGTTCTAGGTGCTATCTTCATCTCCCGAGATAAAATCTTTTGCTTTCGGACAGGATTTTTTCGAATTCTTTCCCTTACTGCTTCGATCGCCTTTTTCGTACGAACACTACGTGGACGGTCAGATCTTTTTCTGTCATAAACGGAAGAGGTTTCATTGTACCTATCAATAGCCCGGTACATAAACAATTGAATAATAACAGGCGTATGGAGGATTTTAAAAATTGTATTTGGCTCCATACCTAATTTATGTAATGCAATCATAGCGATTCGGTTCTCTTTATCACCCCACTCCATTTTAATATCACAAAATATATTTAAAATATATTGGCGCGAAAATATGAAAAATCAATGAACAATCGTATAAAAATGACAGATTCCAAATTCAAAAGTAATATTTTGTTTATTTTTAATTGTAACAATATTTATGGCCAGACTAAGTATAAAAAATTGACACATTCAATAGATATTGCCGATCGAAGTGCAACAGAATAGAACGGTGATATAAAGACAGAATCAGACAAGTATTCTAAACATCATGAAGAAAATCTCTTCATAACGTAAAAGACCTTCCATATCTGTAGTGATTCGCTCACATTTGGACGTGGGTTTTAAAGACGAACAGGCGATTTGTCTGTAGATAATAATCAGCTACCTAAAGCTACCCCTATTAATGCTTACTTTAGCAGATACTGCGTTATCTTAACACTGACTTTATGAAGAAGGCTGACCTTAATGTTTTGTATTACCGTTTAAAAGAGCACTGATTTTCGGTATACTTTTTGTGGGATCATTTAAGAGTTATCAAAAGGATGCAATGATAAAATGTTTGTATTATATTTTTCACGGTAATATTTACATAAAAGGAGTTATGTTGGTGTTATTTTAATGCTTAATAGTACTGATATATATGTGACAAGCTAAAATAGTTTTTAAATGTTTTTGAGGTAACAATGTCCATACCAATTACTTAGAATGTTTACTATTTTATAACTATTTTTCAAAATTGTGCAACCCTACCCTGTCTCATTACTCTATCTACTTTATCAGCTCAATAGGTTGTCTGGATGAGATCGTAATTAAATGATAAGGCGGCCTGTTGTATCTAAAATTTATTGTATCTAAACTTTTCTATATGCTACTTTTTTGGTGTACCATAAAAAGGATTTTGTGTGTTTGTTAGATCAGTTGGTTGGGATTCTGCCACGCAAAGGTTATGGGAATATGTCTTTACAGCACTTTTGTGACAGATAAATATTCATTCATTCATTTCTTCACGGGTTTTATTTTGTCTGATGTCTAATCGATGAGTTTGTCTATGCTATCTGCAAATCTAAGAATCTTAGAGAAAATGCTTATAAAATGTTTGAAACTCTCAGCCATAACTTCAATTTTCGACTGCGAAATTTTGTCAGATTACAACTAACAATAGCCGAAAGCTTCGACTTTCAACTTAATGGAATTTCACGCGAGGAGACTTATATGTATATCAATTAAATATCCAAGTTTAGTACAGCAGTAGGAGTTGGAAACTTCTACTTTACCAAAATACAAGGCACATTGGACAGCATCGTTACTGAAACTTAATATATTCCGTTCCAACACGTCGACACAAAATGTGACTCCCGAACGCGCCTAGTGCGAGCTAACTTGATTTTACAACGGTAGACGGCCATGAATAAATGTCGAACAATTTAGTCTCTTTGTGTATTGCTCGGTAACGAACACAACATTCAATTTTAAGCCTAGTGAAATAACTGATGTCGCCGAAGCGGTAACCGACAAACCTTTTGTCCAGTCTGTGGTGAGGTATTTCATTCTTGGGTTCTGATCGCTAAAAAAATACAACGTAGCTTCCAGACATAACCAGCTCATTGTACGGAACGAGCGTCACCTTGTAACTGAGGAGGTTTGAAGGATAATTCTCCATGCAGATACGAGGTTTGTGGTTAACTCATATGTCGAAAATTTTTGTGCCACAGTCAGAGCTTGCCATAGCTTGATGATTACTACCTAACGTATCAATATTAACGATGCCCTTCGAGTCCAATACACAATAAGCGAACGTAAATAATCTGTGTAGAATGCTATCTACATACATACAATTCCGTTCAGTTTCTGGTCCATTGTAGAGATAAGCCATCTCATCTCATCTTTTAAAAGAAAAAAAAAACATTTATTTCGCCTTATAACATGAATACTACAACCTTGTAAAATAGTAGATATATATATTTTAGCAAAGGAGAAAAAGACTTAAAACATAATTATATTATTATTAATAAACCGGTTAACGGTTAACCATAATTTCACACACTTGCGATTGGAAATACGTGACAATGCTTGATATATCTTGATATTATTATCGATATAGTTAATTTAAGTATTCGACTAAAGTGACAATAGCCAGATGACATTGTTTAGACTGGATAACTATAACTAAGATTCATGATTTCCGCTACGCTTTGGTCACCTATCAGGTAGGTACACTGATAACCTAAAGAATACAGTTTGTGTATATAAAAATGGGCTTTAAGCAGATCGATAGAAGAATAAAGTCCATCACTCTTATTTCATTCATTCATGGATATTTTTGATTGTCAGTGGCCGAGGGGTCAGAGATAAGATATCTGTGTGTAAGAGGTCACCGCTGTCCATGAACATTAGTGACGCCAAAGGCAATGCCGACAAGGAAGAAAGCGTTAAAGCCAGTTATAAACTCTCTTCCAACTTTACAAATGAAACATAGATGATGCATGAAGGCGGTAGTTAATTGTGTATATTGTTTGATTAATAAATTAAAAATTAAATCCAATTAATCTATTCCTAATTAAAATAACTATTGTATTGACTTGTACAGGGCAGCACTGGTCAAAAGATAGTATATGAGATAAGTAAGTCATTAATTCTGCTAATTATAAGTTGTACAGCTAATAATGTCTTGTATTAATCTAGTGAAGTGATTCGAAACGTTTTTAACACTTGACATTGTTTTAAAAAACTCCACATCAGCAACCTCTTAGCAGAAGTTCCGGATGAAAAATCATTTTGTGAGTTAGCATAAACTGCAGACCCAGAGAACAGTTTGCATTATGTAGTTAACTATATTTTGGAAGTGAAGTAATTATGCAGAACTACTTACGTCAGCATGCGACAACGGGATATGTCTGTGTGAATACTAAAAGACTCTTTAGTCGAGGATGCTTCTGTAAATTGTACCACTTCGTATTTATGTGCGTAATACACATACCTATATTTAAAATGTAAAAGTAAAAGATTTTCAATGAAATGACATAGCCACGAGGTCATCACAATTATAATATCTATCTATAACTGTCTCACAGTGGCTTGGGCCTCGTGTCACAATGTGAGGGATACAGCTCACCAGGCTGGTCAAATGCGGTTTGCTAGACTTCAAACTTTTGAAAATATTACGGAGAATCGGTATTTTACGTTCGTCTCATACTTCTTTCCATATAACTGTCAATGAAAAATGTGCGAGCAGGATTTAAACTCCAGTCACTCGTGGGAGAACAACGTTCAAGTCACAATGCTACCGCTGCTTTACGAAAGATAAATAATTTTAATTAAGACATTTGTCTGTAATAATAAGATTATATAAAATTATAAATAGTCAATTTTTATAAAGGGTTACTTTGTAACTATGTTAGTTAGTTAGTTGGTATATGTATAGTATATTAATTTACAAATTTTCTGGCTGCGGTGAAGCACTACATCAAGAGGAAACCTGCATAGCAAACATTTCCATATTTCATATTATTTATGTTTCTTAAAGGTATGTGAAATCTAGCAGTCCGCTTTTGGCTATCCTGGAGGAATATGTCCTTAACCCGAATCATTGTAAGAAGAGACCTGCGCCTAAATAGAGACACTTATGGGTAATGATATGTTGTTTTGTCAATAGGTGACAAGTAAGCGGACGGGCTACCTGATATCTAGCTGTCACAAGCACCTTTGAACAGTAATAGTAAAGATCACATTACTGCAAGGAGGTAAAGAAACCTACCACCCTGAATAATTTCAGGATCAAATGTAGGTCAGAGTACAACAACATCCAACAGGCGATTCGTTGTTCTGCCGGGTGCATGAACAGGGAAAGTTGATTTTGACTCGATAGATGTCCCTTCTACCCATCTCACTTCCTTTTACCGAAGCAAAATATTATAACTCTAGAATGGTTGATGTTTACAAATGCAAAGTAATGTAATGGAGTTCCGAATGAGTCGTTCAATCATCTCACTCAAAAAGTATTTTTTTAAAAGATTATAGTTCTTTTGATCTCTTAATTTATTTCTGAAATAAAAATCGGTATTTGACTCAACATGGTTATTCTGTAATCTCACATATCCAATTCGCAACACACTCCGCAATTAATATGGCTGATTTCACCAACAATTAATTTAAACATAATGAATGGTAATTATCATGGTAAATTTTAACATAATATTTACCATTTTAAAGATTTCACAGTGATATTTGAAAGAAATAAGGAAATATATTATTTGTGTGTTTAATTTGTAAGATAGGAGATTTACCATGCACGTCCAAGATAGTGTTACAGGTAAATTACCAGCTCAACGCCGAGGTATTAAAATAACGCAGTCATGCACAAAATTAGACCGCAGACCTAACATTCAACTGCATAAAAAGCTAATTACAATCTACGGAACTTTGCACAACAGAACCGTAAATTAATTAAAGTTTCGACCTGACCAACTTAACTTGGTTGATTACAAGTAACTGACATGAATAATTGAATAATTTAGTATATTCGAGAACCCACGTTTATATATGTAGGTACCTACGAGCGTACGTGAGGCCGGGTTAATGGAGTCGAAACCCTGAAACTGAAATATCTGCCTTTCTATATAGTATGCGACGGATAGTTCCAAAAATTCAAAATTGTGATCAAAAACGAATTACATACAAGTACGAAATTAATAGGTACTACCAAACTGCCCTCGCTTCGTTTCAGACGAATTACACCTTACTCGTATGTTAAGAAATAGCACCTACATTGTTTTGGAAGTGTGATTTCTCTTTCTAAGAATTACAAATTACAATATTAATTGATAACTTTTTACTATGGATGGATTGTAATGAAACAAACTTTAAGTATTGAGTGGCGCTTACTGCAATAAATTAGTGAAAACGAGAACGAAATCGGTTAAACCGTTTCTGAGATTAGCGCGAACAAACGCACATACAAATAGACCAAAATTCTAACAACTATTGTATTGTGTTTTATTGCGTTAATAAAGGTTCTTAATAGTAGTTTTTCTCATATATCGTTAATGTACAGAAAGCGATTAGTTACAATTTTATTATATGTATAAATATAGATATGTTTTAAATATTTATTTAGAAATAGGTAATGTTTATAATATGACCACAACGCCATCTGGCGGATTTTATCATAGTCACGAAGCTTCTTCTTGATCACAAAAATATATTTAGTAAGTAGGCCCTTAATCACTCAAATAATTTAGGAGTTAAACGGGCGCTAAAATCCGATCCTATCTTACAACCGATTTGAGGAAATTTTCGACCGTATTTATTACGATAATAATGCAATAGAAGATAATATTATAGATATATGTGGAGTATGTATATGTATATATATATGTATTATAGATATATGTAGAGATATGTGGGTACTTCGTGCGCTGTACATCGCGCTCCGTAATTTTTACCGAAATTAAATAGTTAAAACCTCACAAACACAGTGTAAAGTACTAAATATAATTTATTAACAGTTAATAGT
>PDGT01000001.1:15512297-15623318 GCA_003671415.1 Megathymus violae
TTAATCAATGAATTTATTTATGTGTCCCATACTCAGCATCGTTATGTAAGCCTACCATTATGTTGTTATGAAGCGCTCTGCATCATCACAAACCTTCACATGTAGTACACATACACTCACTCACACTCTCATGCACACATACACTACACACCATTCACTACACTACAAACAATTAGTATTATTATTATTATTATTATTATTTTTTTATTGTATTATTTCTTGCGTAGGTACTTGCGAATCTCAGTTGCGAACTTTTTTAAATCTGTACTAAATTATGCTACTTATAAAATTGACATTATTGTAAACTATGGTTAGCTGTGGATCTGTGTTTGGTGAGATTGACGCAACCTTTTGTATTATTTGTGCTATCGTTGCCTTGTTTAATTTCTAGATTCGTTCTTCACCCCTCCTTTTAGTATTAAAAAAAAAAAAAAAGAATAGGCTACAAAATATGTGTTCGATTTGGCTTGAGTTCAATGTATGTGTAATGGTTAACATACATTGGTAGTAACGCTGTGAATACAAGTTTAAATAAATAAATAAATAAATAAATAAATTATATTTGATTATTTAGTAATATTGGATAGGATTTCAAAATAAATTGTGATCATTAATTTATTTTTAAATGTGTATACGATTCTTTAAATAGGACTTATTGAGTTGAACATATGTATATAGTATGCGAGACCGAATGAATGACTAAACAGGCGCAATGATGATTATGTATAAAATAAACAAATCATTTTTTTTTATTATAATACGCAGAACGTTACCAGTATAATGATATTTATGCGAGCATATAATTTAACCCATGGTATACGACGTGTTCAAAGTGTATTAAAGCGTCATAGGTAGATAGGTATAAGTGCGTACTTTTTTAAATATATTTATTTATTTATTTTATTTGTACATATTTATTTGTGAAATGAGTGTAGTAAAAGAAAATGAGTAGGTAAATAATAGATATATTAAATTTGTCATGCGATTTTACTTATGTTGTTTTTATTGAGTTAAAGAATTGATTAACAAGAAATAAATTGATTATATCGGTTATCGAGTATTACCGTAACGCGACTCAACTAGTTGCAAAATTGCAAAAATAAATCAAATGATTATCTCCCAATTTTATTGACATAACTCTCAGCACTGCCCACGAACGTTCTACAAGTATTTACGTTGCTGAGTTGCTCGAATCGCGGAGTTGATTTCAGTTTAGTGTAGAATAAAAAAATACAATTGTTTATCATATAAAGAGTAGTTACATATGTATTCATCTCTCCGGATAAATTGAAAGTTTTTCTAAGGTTTTTCATAAAATCGGATGTACTGTTATTTAAGGACAATTTTATTTTCTAAAATCGAATTTTTTTTTTAATGTTAATATATATTTAAATAAAAAATAATTTTTATTCTATCTATGTGTGCATTAAGAACAATATCTTTGTTACTCTATAATCTACATATTTAAATTAAATAGGTAGACACATTTATAAAAATTCAGCAGATATCTGTATTATTTCCATCAAAATGGTACAGATGGCTAAATGTGTTTTTAAAGCACACACCCAAGAATTTTTCTTACTTTCTTTATTGTTCTTACGAAGTTGCTCGACTTAGTAGATAACTTATGATTGACACACTCAGTCGGACGATGAGTTTCAAATAAATCACTACATAATGCAACGAAGTGTCAAAATCTGCCTATTTAAACGTTATAATGTTTTAATGTACTGCAGAAATTTACATGAAGTTTTCAGAAGCAGATGTAATGATTTAGAAGAAAGGTGTAAATGTATAGAATAAATATAGTATATTTATAAAACGCCTGATAAAAACGAATAGCGGTAGTCTCGGTTGTAACGTACGGTGGTAACGTAAATCGACGACAGGTTACTGGTATTAAATACATGTAATAAAACTGTAATGAAGCTAAATCTGTACATCGTTTTATTTTTGGTAAATTTTAATGATATTACTCAGTGAAGTCACCGGTGCGTTCACATGAGACCTCGAAGCCTTTCCATATGCGTGGGATGGCTGCCGAGGGAGTTTTGGTGGATAGGAATGCCACATAATACGGTCGTCCCAGCGAGACCGGGTACTTTCTAAAATTACACTGCCGATACCAAAAAAATATGATAGGAATTTTTGTATGCCTCTCTGTTTATCTGTACAAGTATAATACTAAAACCACTGAACAGATTAAAATGATTCGTGGCACATTTGGATCCTATAATATAGATACAATACAATCTAGAACACTTTTCATCTCGGGAAATGGATCTGTTAACGCGGTATTTTTCAAATTAAACCGAGTGCGAGTTACTTGTGTTAGATAAATACAAAACCTTTCAGTTTATACGACTAATAATTATTGCATGGGAAAATAATTTTTAACGTTAAATCATTTTAATTAAACATAAATGATTTTATTTTTCCGATTAACTTAAGTTTATTATATTATACTTACTATACTCTTTTTGGAACAGTTACATACGTATGTGGCGAGTGTCAAGCCCTGAACTGCTGCTCGAATAATTCTTATATATGTTTACTTATCTACTGAAAGGCTTTTTGCTGTTTACTTTGATTAGTTTAGTTCTAGTTCGATTTACTTCAGCGTGTAATTTGGTGTGAGGGTAATTAAAAGTTTTAAGTTTATGCTTTCATTCCACCATGAGTTCGCCCATCCCATCTAACCTATTAAAAATAATAGTGACGCAAATAGTATCTAACTCTCCTACATATATTTCTATTACATACTATTTCAAAGAATAGCCGATACACCGGATTTTTGATGATAAGTGGTCACCATAGCCGGTGAAAGTTCAAACGCCACGGGCATCAATGCCCAGTTACTGGCTTAAAAGAAAGCAGGGAAGCAGTTTTTTAACTGGCCTTTCGATAATGCAATCAAAACACCGCAACCGCGTAACCGCAGCAACTTTGTCTTCCACGGAAGGACATTGGAGTGTCAATCTTGATAGATTTTTTAATATCTACCCACCAACCAGTGACATAAAGATTGAACAAGTTCAAAGCACAGCAAGTTCAGTAGATCCGACGTCATTAGACGTCGAAGTTAACTTAGACTCAAAATGCATGGAGCTCTATAGAACCTAAAAACTTTCACGCGCGCAGGAAGAATATTATTAACTCATATCTTTGAGAAAACGACTTCAATATCAGTTTCAAATGCCTCGTAACAAGGTTATGGTTGTACAAATTTTATATCTCGTAAAGTACTGTCGTCAAATTTCTCTATTGCTACATTATAGCAAAGAAATTTGATTCCTAACGCCGAGGTAGTGAGTTGAGAATATAACATAGTTTGTCACCCAAAATAAAATGGATAAGCAATAATATACAGTTTCCGAAAGAAAAATACAAACATAAAGACACTTAAGTAAAATAGAAACCAATAAAAATACACTTATTGACAAGCAAAGTGGTTGCAAAATAATAATAGTACGGCCGTAAGTTTCTGTCGTAATCGATAATCGCTAAGAATCGTTTGAAATATCTTCTAAGAACATTTTCGTGCAGGCCGTACTGGAGCAGCTTAGCTCGTAATTTTTTTAAACTGACTAACATAAACACTTGGTTCTAAAAGCAACAAATTTCGCACAGGACTACCTTATGTTACGTGGCACTAATAAAAATTCACATCTGAGGGCGTGAAGTGGGTAAGGTCTGCAAGAAAGTTCTTAATTTGTGACAATGAAAGCTTCAAATGTATCACAAACATTGTTTAATACAACAGCATAGTTGTGTTTTAAAAATAATTCGTTAATGACACTGTTTAGTACAAATATAGGTATTGATTTTTTGCCGGTTTCGATGTAACCAAAATGGATTCCCGATACATTTTTAAATTACCCCTAACCAAGCGAGCGGAACCGAAAAAACTATTTTTATTTCATTAGTAATCACTACAACAATCTAATAAATTAAACTGCTTTCGCATAAGCAAACCATACGTCATAAGGCGTTATAGGTTACCTGTCAATGGTAATAATGTCTTAAATTAGCTTAAAACTTATAAAATGATAATATTACTCATGGCCGGTGTACATAAGTTGACATATAGACAATATTACTATTTCTGTTTTTGTGTTATATAAATAGTTTTTACGCATACACTAAAATATCGAGACCATTTGTATAACATCGACTTTGTACTATTAAGGAACTAAACTATACTAAAAATAGTGTTAATACACTTCTCTTTGGTCACTACGTTGGAGGCAGAGCGGTCTTAATGATTTTGAGGTGTTAGTGGCATGTTTGATAATCCGTTGCCATTCCTCTCGATGTTCATGAAAATGGAAAAAAAATTCTGATGATTATAATGTTGAATGTTGTACGAAAAAACATGGAGGTTGTCAATTTGTCCTAATCTTATTAGCCTACTGGCTAGCAAGTATATTTTCTTCTTCTGATTTCTTTAGATCTTCTTTTGATTATTCGTGTTTCACGCTAATTATGCCTGAGAATGGAAAATTTAATTTGTTCTGTTTTAGTAGACTGCTGCTTATTGCAATAACGTATATATATATATACAACAGTTGTTTGTTTTCCCGCATTGAATCATTTCTTTTAGAGGTTATAAGTTTTGAGACAGTTCCCGTATTGACAAATTTCCCTTTTCGTGTTATTTCCAATAATTACTGCACACTTTCACTTTTTTCAATTAAATAATTAAATCAATAGAAAAATATCTTAATAGTTATTTATTAACAATAAAATATATAAAATATTTTGGTGGATTGTTTTTTTCAATTTGGTGGGTACATTTCATTTCTCATCAATCTCATATTTCTCAATAACTATTCATGACATTTAGTTCCCGTTAACACCCATTTCATAAAATAGGATAAAATATCCCTTGAAAGTAAAAAAACTAAGATAAAATAAAAATTCTCACCGAAATGAAGAAAAAATTGCAACTGTTGAAAATTACCCAATAATCACTTTTCACTTGCTTCGAAAGAGGAAACATAATGATAAATCCTGAGTTCTTGACAACTCCAAATTGGTATCCAGTGTGAAATCTAGCAAAACGTACTAGGCCAACGTCGTGAACTGAGTGCTTTATGCCTCTCGTTTTATATTAGATTCGAAATCCCACATTGGAACAGATGGTAATGATGCTGCAGATCAGATTTCAATTGATTCATTTACATGTTACTATTAATTTACAAGAAAATATCACATACGAGTTTTACCTACAGTACAAATTTTTAAATTTACAAAGTAAACACAGTTGAATATAAACGTATTTATAACGACAAACCAGACAACAAACTTTATTAAACAAACAAAATCTACAGGGTAACCTCGGAATAATGAATGTTATTTCTTGTGGAAAATTTAATTAAAATATACCTATATACGGAAGTTTTCCTCGAATCGCTCAATACAGTAAAAAGGTAATAGCGATTCTGAATATATTATATTGTTTTTAAATATACAATCACATTCTATGTCGTAGGTAGCATGGACAAATACAATAGATATCACTAATAGCCGAGCTCTAAGAACCCTCATTGAATATCACATACAAATTAACACAGACCAGCAATATACCGAGGACCATTCAAATGGCAGACAGGGATTTTAATGGTAAGAGTCAAACTCATGATCATGGTCACTGCCACACTAGCACGTCTGTAACAATAAAGGTAATACCGATTAGTTGCCAGCCAAGACAATGAGAAGAAATTAAGATAAGGAAGATCTTATTACTGGCGCTCCGACATTACTAACAAAACACGCAAAAAAATTGGATGGATGATTTTAAAAGGAGGAGGGTAGCTAACAGGAGTAGTCATAAGCCCTGATACCAGTATAAGTCCCGTTGTAATTGAATAGGGTTGTCTAAAAGCCACAGACCTCAAACACGAAGGACAATTCGTTATAGCCTTGTTTAATAGCACCCTACTGAATAGAAGCAGAGGATATTGATTTTAACTCAAGGTCAGGTGGTGCTCCTGAAACGAGGTATAATTGCAATTATAGTCATAAACTCCAAAAGAAAGGTATTTGTTTTGTTTGTAGACTTTAAGATTGGCCCTGGATTACACTATAATTACCTATAGTTTGTACATTTCTTACAAACCTAACTATTAAGTGAGCTACAATGCCTTTTACCGAGGCATATAAACCATTCATGGGTTAATTTTGAAACGTGAAAAACTGATTAACAATTCCACAGACACAATATACGAACATATACAGAGAAGGGAATTCAGACACAATTATAAAAGTAAAAGGAAGTGTTATCGTTTCTAACGATCAATTCAAATAGCTTCGAGCAGTAAATATGACGCGATGCTAAATATTTGTTTTAAATTATTACTTCATTCTTCTGTACCGGATAGTAAAATCTATGTGTCGCTCCCTAGAGTCAGAAGCGCTACAACAACTGTAAAATAAGTTGTTTTAAACAGGGAATTTTGTATTTTAATTCTAAGAATCTTGTTCGGTACATTTATGTTTTTTTGCTTTGTGTTTTACATATTTTGCAATAATGAAATCAGTAGAAGAACAATGTTTAGTGATATTGCTTGCACAATTTGCTAGCTAAAGTAGGAAAGCTGAACAAATACTTCCATGAATCAATGACAGTTGGGGAAGAAAAATGTTTAAATCGTGACTATACTTTCGCAAAAGAAACGTAGGACGCCCTCGAAAAGGTAAATTGATGGCCTGAAAAAAACAGATGGAATCCGAAAACTCATGATCGGTCTGTGTAGTGCAAGTTAAGGGAGATTAAATTTATGTTCAAAAGACACTCTGTTTGAGGAGGAGTATCTCTTTACCTATGCGCTTCAAAAGGAGAAGAGATGGGTTGGCGATGGCTAGTATATTTACAAGTGAGACGTCCCATCGCGCTTCTAAGAAGTAACAACACTTATTTCATGATTTTTTGATGTGACAGTTTTTTTAATCTGGTTTATCCCGCAGCTATCTTCTTGACACTTGACTATACTTTAAATAAGTTTACGTCATCTTATCATATTTTTACATTTTACGATGCGTAAACAACATTACAAATTAAATTACAATTTCCACAATGTTCTGTAAATATCAGCGAAAAATTATTTCATGCTACACGAACAAACGAAGACGACATAAATTTTCTGCTCAGAAATGTACACATTATGCTTGTAAAAACTACCAAAGGTTTTGCTTATAAAACATATTTATACATACACGAGATATACCCAGCTTTAAGCATACACGCTTTTCAAACTTTTACCAAGTTTCAAGTGGCGTACTCGGTAAGCTTTTGGGATCAATTACGATAAAGTGACAAGGAACGCAAAAATCCATCGCGTCACTTAACTACACTACACGAAGTGACGTCATTTTTATTCGTGTTACATTTATATACACTAACAAACTGCCCTCGCTTCACTTCAGAAAACTACGTAACACTATGAAATACATAGATTGTGAATTGTTTTAGGACTGAGTTTTTCCCGTTAAGTGAATTAGAAATACATATTATATTCATTCATAACTTTTTTATTTATAGCCGGATTCCAATGAGACGAACTTTAAATATTGAGTGATGCTTACTGCAATGCATTAGTGAAAACGCGAATGAGAGCGATTGGCGCGAACAAACATATGTATAGACCAACAGATAAAAATTTTAACAACTATTGCTTTGTGTTATACTGCGTTAATAAAGGCCGTTAATAAAAAAAAATTCCCATATGTATATGGTTCATGTACAGAAAGCGGTCAATTCGAATTTTTTATATGTATAGATTTTACTTAAATTGTATATGTTTTGACTGTAACTATGAGATAAATCCATATAATTGAGTAAGTCCAAAGCACAATCTAAGCTTTTTTAGAACAATGTTAGCAGATAACTAGCCCGAACGTTAAATGATTGATATTAAATGGTAAACTAAAGTCGCTAAGGTATGGTGTGAATGCATGATCTAATGCTGTCACTATTAATATTAGTAAATTTTTCTAGGTAATAATATAAATATATATATATTTTACTCAATATGTTAGACAGAGTAATATTATTAATATAAAAATGCAGGATTAAATATCAAACAATAAATAGGGGTTTCCAGTTTCCTTTACCTTTTAATTTATTGGACGGAGATAGTGTTTAACACTGAGGTCAGAACTGAATGATTATGAATTCAAAATCACTGCCCTTGAAAGTAATATCTGTTAAAATTAAATTAATTAATATGTAATTAAACAAAATTCTGACAAATCGATAAAGGAGGGTAGGGTTGTAATCGTGTGGACTGATGATGTGCGGAAATCAACAGATCTCACCAAGATTATGGAGCTGACAGTGGCTCCAAGTAGGGAAGTTTGATGGATGGATTTACTGTATCATAACTGTACATCACGAAACGGATCTAATTATTTAGGATAGGTTTACTGCTTCAAGTTGGGCGGTAGACAATGAAATTGAAATAAACAAAATTGTAGATTCACGAAATTATCATATCCACAAAAACATACACATTCCGAAAGGGAATATTTATTTTTCTTAATCCCAAAATATTTACCCAAGAAAGATGGATGACCTTTCAAAACATTTTATTCCTCATTAGCATCGCCATTACAAGCCATCGTCAAACAGTTTCTTTAAAAGGTAGATAATTACATAATTTCCAAAGATGCTACAGATTTGTCACTGTCACGTCCTAAATTTACATTTAGTAAATTTCGCCTTAAAAATTCTCACCTCATATTAATCAATCCTCTGACGAATTGGGCGCCATTCAAGATGTTTTTCCTTCAGATGTCTACTTTCAGTGAAATTTTATTTATAGTAGAAATGTTTGAATTCCCATTCAGACCGTTCCTTTTGTAGGCTAGCAAATTTCAATAATTATTATTATATTCCTTTGAATGAAAAACGTTTGATGTTTTTGGGCACTTCAAGAAGTTTTGATAGGATAAATTGTTTTATAAAGCTAACGTCGTTCGCGTAATAACTTTATGCTGAGATATTTTATAAGTTTACTACAAAGTATATGCTCTTCGAAAGAATATAAATTCGGCGAAACATCACCCGGTGCTATTTTTGAGATTATTTATTTCAAATTTTGAAATTCCAGCGAAGATTTTTATAACAAAGAGGAAAGATAATTGATCAGGAGTGAAAAAATATTGATAATATAAAAACACGAATTAATATCTAATTTCGCAACAATCCACTGTACAATATATAGTATAGTATATAACCTAATGATGTATTACGGTGCCTAAGGCGTTCTAGCTCAGTTGGTAGTGACCCTACCTGTCGAATGAGAGGTCCCGGGTGCTATTCCCAGTCAGTGCTGACGTTAATGTGGCGATAATTGTTTATTTTGGATCATGGATGTTTGTAATATCTATTTTGTGGACATTTAGGCCACCCACAACACGATGAATCCTAGTCCGGTTGTGTGTGTGTTTATTTATTATTTCATGCCGACTGGCTAAGGAGACGACGTATGTATGCGGCCAGCAGGGAGAGATGCATTCTCAGTTCTTTAACTAAGTTTCGGTAATTGTATTAAAAATAAGTGCATTGTAAAATTATTAATAGCTAGATAGATAGAATACTCCTTATTGTACACCATGACAATAAAAATAAATAAATGAAAAAGTCAACTCATAATATGTAAATACAACAGGAAGTCTTGTCGCAAAACAGCGGTCTCTTTATATTATATACCCACCATCAGCACCGTAATTGCATGACTTTATTAAAATATTAATACATCCTATAAATTCCGCCAAATCGAGTGACAACGTAATGGTGCCGACTTTTCTTGCGACATCAATGAATCACTATAAAGTTAGACTCATTAGACTATTAATGATTTTATTAGACTATTAATGATTTTAAGCTAATACGAGTATGTTTCAATGTTATTTGCTCCATTGAAAGAAAATTTCACTTATTAGCTCCTTAAAGGATGAACAGAAAATATTTCCCTGATGGAAGATAAATAGTGCCTGATTCGATTTCAAGTCGGAGCAGACATTTATGACACAGATAATATGTTCTCAGTTCGTGAGTGTTTGTGATTTATCGTAGGATACGTAATCTTTGTGGGGGAGTGTGAGGGTGTTTTATTATCGTAAACTAGTATAGATAATGTGCATAACGCTTAGGTAAATAAAAGTAAAATAAGATAGGTAACTTTAATGTGTATTTACATTAATCCTAATGCCATTATTGTAGTTTCAAAAGTAATAAATGGTGGAGATTGGCTAATAAGGGTAGTATAAAAATATATTTATAAAAACAATCGTCTAAACATAACCTCTTTTTGGATCAGTCTTCACCGAACACCCGCGGCGACCAGACGAATTTCACCTCACTAAATATTTTTGGAATTTTCCATATTTTTCCAATTAGTGAGTTGAAAACGTTAGACTTTTTTTTTGTTTAATTCAAGACATTATTAAAAGCGAAGTTATTTGGTAATTAAAATATGTTGAAAGAGAAAGAATTTTCAAACAATTTTATAGTTGTCCGTCGGAACATAAAAAACATATCAATCCTAACGTTTATTATCTTGGATAATTTTGAAATCGTCTTCTCTAAAATTCTTATAAATTTTATCAACTTGTAAATGTTTATCATAGCGATTATTCTTTCTACCATTATTCAAAAGGTTATTGAAAATGCACACGAGTGATATGATAGAAAATGTTGGCCAAAATTAATGAGAAAATCATTTAGTGACAATAAATACATATCTCTAAGGTTACCGACAGATACATATGACATCTTCGAAAGTCCAGAATAGACCAGGCATCGATATTTATATCTCGCAGATAATTATTAAGCTTGATATAAATTTCAGTTTAAAATGTCCATAACAAAATTAGTTGAAAGGGCCTTTTATCGTTTAACTTTCATCGTCAACTCACGTCGCCGCACTCTACGCTAACAACAGAAATAAAGCAATAACTGGGACAGGAACAAAGTAAATGGGTCAGTCTTAACAGAGAGTGTGCGACTGACTAACTTGGAAGCTCTTGAGTTAAACTTTCTTCGTAGAACAAAATAGATTATAGAATATGCTCTATTGTATAGTAATCAGATGATTAATAACTTAATTTGAAGCTGGATTTTACACGACACAATGTGAACATTGTTTCACAAATTACATATTTTAAATACGCTCAAGAGCGATGATGTATATTATGAATTCAATAGACGGTTTGGAAATATTTACATATTAATTTTTATGTTAGTTTTATTGACATTGCAGAAATTATCAAACTTGCGATCGGTTTACAATGACAAATATAAAAGACGTAGGCTTCTAAATTAGGGACCGTATAATAAGGAGTATCCATGTTTGAAGAACTTGCATAAGATGATGAAAGGCAGTCGAAGAACCGCAAGAGGCGTGTTTCACCGTATCGTTTTGCGGTCGATAGTTTCTCCATACGCCAATAGGAGATTAGAGTGAGTCTATGTATATTTATAATGTATATTTAACAATATTTGTCTAAGTTACAAATAAAATATTATTGTGAAATATTTGTATGTGTATCTGTGCAAGCTACAGGTTTAAAACGAGGAAATAAAGCTTATTATTGAAACATAAATATAAACATATGTGACATAAACATTCGACCATAAGTGGAGTACTGTTGTCACGTTTGGGCTGGTGCTGCCAAACGTCATCTATCTGTGTTGGACTCGATGAAGAGGCGTGCAAAGAGGCTCATCGGTTACCCAGATCTGGTTGAAACCAATCAACAAAGCCTTGAACACAGGCGCATGGTTGTCAACCTCTCGATCTTCTATAGGGTACATTTTGGAGAGTGTGCACAGGAATTGTTCCAACTAATTCCTCCATCGTCATTCCTCCATCGGACAACTCGACGTACGGCAGGTATCCACCCTTACGTAGTGAACGTACCATCTGCACGGACGACGCAATTTGCGTCTTCATTCATTATGCGCACGCAGGACTGGAATAACTTGCCCGCGTCGGTGTTCCCAGCTACTTAAAATGTAGGATCTTCAAGAGGAGAGTGAAAAGGCAATTTATAAGTTAGTGCGTTCAACATCTTAGACTTCATCGCCACTTTCATCAGGTGGGATACTTGTCAAGCATTAACTTATTTTATGTAAAAAAAAAAAAACATAAAATGTCCTAATATTTTTTATCCAAGAAATAAATAGTAAACAATCCAATAAAGCTTCTTCCTCGGCTGCCAATGCATCATTGATAACTTTATTGTGACAGATATCCCTGAGCAGCGATAATCACTTACCATTAGATTTTTGAAATGTATACGTCTCCTTACTTTCTTTTATTTTTATATCCTTGAAGTTCAAGCCAATCTCCATGATGCCTGGACAAAATTTGTGTAGAAACCAGTTCCGCACAAGTTTAAACTTTTATAATTACCATATGTTGTTTAAAAGATGTGCTGAGGAGTTTCTTTCGCCGTTTCATCTCCTCATTGTTACCTTTTCGAAACGGGGGTAGAAGCAAAAAATGACGTTCATAAGTGTATTTACTGAATACCTATATGATTAAATGAATTTGAATTTGAACAGCTCTGTACTAACCAGATTAATCTCGATAAAAAGATGACGATTGTACTAATGGTAGAATTTTTTTACTTACCTTACTAGCTAATGCACTCTCCTAGAATCAATCGGGAAATGTTTTTAAGAGTTTCGGTTGTATTCTCGAAGAGTGAGTAATAAGTGAGTTTTACGCTTCCGTCGTAGCTAGCAAGCTAGCTAGAAACGAGTGTGTGAGATGCCTAAGATGTTACAAATGTGCATTGGGACTAGTGACCCCTTAACATCGGCTAACTCGTTTCGTCGGCTTATGAGCATAAAATTAAATTGAAATCATTAATACTCCCAATGATTTGAATATTTGATTTGAAGATGCAATTAATTGCAGGCACAACTATATTTTAATATCAATATTGAAATTGACAATAAATTATTTTAATTTTAGACATACATATCTTTAGCTAGTTACATTCTGTACCACTACGAAATGAAACAAAGGCATGAAGATGAAATAAAAAACATTTATTTATATGGTATCATAGAGTCAGATGTAGCTCAACAAAAATTAATCTACAATTAAATTTAAGCTGTATCATAAACCCCCGGAAATATGAAGCGCCGCCACGGCCGCGGTATTTATAATTTACATAGCTACTATTAAGCTAATTTGTCAATTAACTGGCAATTAATATATTTTCCATCAAAGCGTCAGGAACAATGCAATTATACAAGCAAGAACAATTATCTGGGTCAGTTCCAGGATGTAAAGCACCAACTAATTTAGAAAACTCCACTTGATGTTGTTTAAAAGGAATAATCCGAATTGATATTATTCACTAATAAGGTTCGTGATTGGAGGAAGAACTTGTACTTCGTTAAAGATTATTAGAAATGTCTACAATGCCGAAATATAATACCAATATTTTCTTTTGTAACGAAAATCAATTTGTTTTATAATCAGAGTATCTAAACAAGATTCTTCTTTGAACAAGTTCTTCTTTGAATCAAATAAAATATGATAATTTTCGGAAATATAATGTTTAGCTGTTAATATTTAATTTCACAGCATTTCAATTGATGATAGAGGATCTACTTATCCAATCTTATGATATAAAAGTTGTTATCTACGTAATACTAATTATAAACTAATTATTTATTTTTCATATATTTAGGTATTGAATAATTATAAATGGCGATGATGCTAACAAGAGAACTTCGCATTGTAGGTTTGTTCACAGCAAGGTCAAATTTTGAACCGAAATTAATTTGATATGTACATAGAAAATGATAAGGGAATATCATTGTAAAACAAAGATAGCTTACATTTTTATTAGTTTCTTAGTAACATTAAAAAAAAACTGGCAGCAAACACGGCTTTTTTGTTAGTAAGTGGTCATTGCCTCCGTGCACGTCTGGGAGCGCGGGCGCATCATCGACTCCGGCCAAGGTGGTAACGGTAAAACCGGTTATTTACGTCCACCTCATTCACAATTAATTAATACAGCGATTTGTGTTTAAGCATAGTATCTGGGAAGCTTACTGAGTAGATAAAGTAGGTATTAAGCTAGGAATGGGTAAACTAGGGATCAAAATATAACTGTCCAAAAAATAACTAAAAAGATGGTTAATTTTGATTAAGGATCGGAAGAAATACCTTACACTCCAAGCGTTATTCGACATTTGGATCGCTTGGGGAGATAAAATATTACAATTAAGTCGAAATCGAATTCGTTTTTGATATTAAGTATAGTATATTTATATCATATCTAATTTCAATTTTCTCCAGAAGTATAAAGACAGCGTTTTCGTAAGGGTTATTTTTCAAGCTTCGAATAAGGACTTATATATGAAGAGTTTCGGCGATAAGAGAATTAATTTTGTCATAATCATAAAGATTGAATTTTTCTATTAGAAGGAGCGAACATTAAAAAATTGTTAGAATTCGATGGATAATCAAGTCGCACCATCCGATAGCGATGAAAAACGAACCATCCAATTACCCGTACAAGAACAAATAACTGGGTCGATTCTAGTAGGAGTTAATTTAATCGAGTACTCAGTTCTTGAATTAAATTTCTTCTAGAGTAAACAACGAGTGAATATTATTAACTTAGTGGTTGGCTTAATAGATGTTGTTGTACATATTTAAATAATTTCTCTTTTCAACCCACACTTGGCAAGCGTACTGGACTATAGGATTAATCCCTCTCATTGCAAGAGAATACCTAAGCTCACCAATGGCACAATAAGGGTTGTGATGGTGATGATAATAGGCATTGGTTTATCAATATTAATGTATTTATGTTAGTAATTAATTCATTTATTTATTTAAATTACATACTCGTATGTAGTATAAGCATTATAGCTTGAGATGCAATGCATTTATGCAGCAGGTTCCGAAAATAATAAGTCCAAATTAGGACTGAAAGCCCGTACCCCTTTAAGTAAAATCAAGGCGCGAGCTTAACGGTGACTCGCTCAACAATACTACTCGTAATCGGCAGCTCGGACCAAAAAACAATTGGCGTAATGCGCAATGAAAATGAATGTAATTGTTAGGTATATACAATGATATAAGTTCCAAGATTAAAAATATCCTGTAATTAATTAAAAAAATGTGTTCACTTCCATTGTACCTATTCATATTCCAATGGGCTGTGCGGTCAAGTATAGGATGTTACAGAACACTTTACGTTATTAAACATCAACTTTATTGCCTAATAAATTCACTGATATTTTTTAATTCTTCTCTATAATACGTCACTGTCAGTCTCATTGTCGAATTTAAAAATATATTTCAATTCGTCTACAAATAAGAGACAATAAGCTGTCCCAACCGTACTCTCTAAATAGTTTATAAAAATTAAGAATGCTAGTGTCCGAAATTCGACCCTGGCTTATTCCGTAAAACATACAGTACAGCTCTGAGATATATCCATTAAACTGCACATATTGCCTCTCATTACTGAGGTAGCAAGAGAAGAATTTCTGTAAAGTTGAAATAAATCCGATAGATGCAAACTTATAGGGGACAGATCGTGGTCAACAGTATCAAACGCTTTCAGTAAATCAAAGTGGGCACAGTCAACTTCTAAACCACTATCTATTGCCCCAGTTACATACGAGTAAAACGTAAGTAGATTGCTTGTATTAGATCAATCGACTCTAAAATTGTGCTGGGTGTAAAATACTTTCCAACTGTGCAATTAGTAACTGATAGATAATATGCTGAAACAATTTACCAAATACTAACAATATAACTTTGGAGCAGGAATAACACGTAATATTTTGCAGACTCTGAGGATACAAGTAAAAATAACTTTATTACAAAAAACTATCAGTATAATTCATTGCAAAAGTAAATAAGTATAAAATTAATAAGCAAAAATAATAAAGATTTAACAGAAAAGCCGTTTAGCAGAGAGGTATTTTTAAATATTTGAAATGAATGTTAATGTCACATGCATCTGTAAATAAAAGTTGATTTAATATTTTTACCCTATGTTTTGTATATATTGTCGTATCTCTGTATGTATTGTTACGTGTCAAGATCTGCAGGTTCGTAAAATGCCACAGTAATTCCGCAGAGACTTTATTTCACTTCCGCAGTCGCGCTCGTAGATCGCAAGTATTCGCTTCTTAGGGAGAGAACTCTTCACTTTTGTATTAGGGAACCGAATGATCCATGGGCGACCCTGCCCGCTATTTATATCGATTTCCGGGCCTTCCAGACTTTTCTACGCCTTTCTTAGAAAGTCAATAATAATACCTAGAAATCGACATAACAATAGCAGGTCAGGTAAACACGGCCATATTCGTCCATGTATGCCATTTTGCCTAGGGCATATGAGCGAAAGTGGCTTGAAGTGTCCCAGGTTTTTTTTCGTGGCCTCAATTGTTTAGGGCCGACCCTTCTAGAACCGTCGTAAGACTGCCGCCCTCTTCTTTTCGTCCGGCCTTTCGAGAAGGTTCGTAACAGAATTATATATTATTGTTGTTTAGAAGTGGGCTTAAATGGCCGCGACTTATGTAGTATTTTACTTCTTTTTTCCATTAAATGTAATTTTTATTTATAAACAGTTAAAAATGAGATTTGTCGTGACCATAACCCATAGTTGTTTCGAAATATCAGTAACGGTAAAATGTCAATTAAAAGTATAATGTACGTGATGATATTCATTTTTAATCATCTTCTCAAATTAATATAATATGATTGAAGTAAATTAAATGTGTGATTGGTTTCATTCCTTTTACAAATTATCATTAATTTTATTTGTATGTATACCTTCGTATAAATTATATAGCACTGACTGCGTTGATTGAATCAACGTGACGATTTCCATAATAGAGTTCCCTGTGTCAATAGTGAGTGTTGTGACAACGTCTTGTACCCGAATTGAGCCTACACAGGCTACGCAAACAGCCGAAGTGTAAACACTCGCATGCTTTGCGGAGGGTTTATCATGAAACAACTCCTAGAGTAGTGAGGAGTCGAATAGTCTGTATACGTGAGTATAGAGGTATGTATCCGCTATTTCGTTTCAAATAATTGATACGTGGGTTTCTTGTTATATTGATCTGGTAACCCATCCTCGCTGCGGTTTGGGACAATATTCTTTAAGTTGTAGTAACTTCAGAACCAACTGTTGAAGAGTGGCGGAAGCTGAAAGGGTTACAAATGAAATATAAATGAATAATTTGACGTCTACATGCCGATTCAAAATCAATAAACCCTCAAAAGTCGTTCTTTAGGTTTGCACTCACAGATGACGATACAACAATACGGTATAAAATGGATGCACATTAATTGCATCTCGCGTTTCTTATAATTAGTTTCCTTTTAACCAATCAAATCTTTATTCGTGAATCCCTTAACTTTCGATATGAAATTTATTTATTTATTCTTCTTTCCATAGAAGGATGGTGAAAAAGGTAGGTTAAATGGTAAAACCATCTTTTAATTCCATCTTATATTCACATCATAGAATTTGATGGCTGTTATATGGCAGATATACATACCTTTCAAATCGTAAAAGAATTTTTCCAAATTCCATGATTCCAGAGATTACCTTGCGTATACACAAACTCACAAAATTCGCACTTTCTCTTTATAATATCAGTATATGTACATTTGATGAATATATTTTTTATAGTGCTGGAGAGTTAATTAACAAGCGAGGTTATTTATTTTTTGACAGAAACGTAGACTACTATTACTGATTTATTGGTAGTGCTGTTCTATTGGTCCTGTCTACCCATTTGTGTGCTATTGACGTAAGTCGATAAACTTTATGTAGTATAAAATGAAATAGTTGATAACTTTGGATCTTGTATCTGAATAGTGTATTGGATTGAGACCTTTGACATTTCGATGTGAACTGGTAATTAATATGTGATCGTGTAGGGTTGTCGCGCTTTGTTTTTAAAATTAAACATGTTTTAGTTCAAAATGACTAATTTTCACAAATATGTATCGGAAGTATGTTATAACGGGATCTTATACCTGTGAACAATCAAACTACGTGACTTTGACATTATCCAATAATTTAAAGTGAGCAGTGTCGTTATTTCGCGCCCAACACAAATTAAGGAGTAAAGTAAAACTTCATCACCTTTAATTCTGTCAATGTACACATGTCATTAGACTTGTGGTTACGTGACAGCCACATTTTTGTTCTTCGGCTTTGGGCGCCTGTAAATATAGTTTCTTTAGCGTGTTTCCATGCAACCTGAAAAGCAGGATATTCTAACGCGTAAATGACTTTATGAGCGTTTAAATTAAAAACTAATCGATTTCTAGAGGCAATTCTCCAATAAAAAAGTAAGCCACAAAAATTCACCTATTATATTTATTTTGTGATATAGGTACGTAATATATTCACAAGAGCGACTACTATCTACCGCAGCGATACCAATTCCCCAGGCAACATCCCCTGGAATAATATCGTCTGTGTGTCACAGTAATGCCAATTTGGTTTGGATAAAAAATATCGCCACACATGCGTGTCGGGCGGTAATCCGTACGACGGGACAAAACCCGTTTTTGCTTAGGAAATACAAAACGTAAGTTCTTTTTATATATTGATTACCAGCTCTGTCATGGAACTGTTGCTGATTGTGATGACAAACACCGTTACACCAACACCATCAGTTTTGTGTTGTTACGAACAACGTAGTATTTTCAGTCAGTCGTCTTGGATTCTAATCTATGTCTTCAATTAACACATTTTTTTGCTGATACTCTACGGAGTTACGAATTATATGATTCGATAGAATATTGGTAGTTAAATGTTAACTGTATCACAGTGATCAATCAACATTGCATGAACATAATTACGAGTACAAACAGGCAAGGTAGTGTTCTCCTAAAACCAATCATCATAGAGGCATTTCTCTGGGTTTTGTTAGACACTTTAGATTTTCCGATGCGCGCGATACATAAAAGATAATTAGGTATAATAATAACATATAAATCTGTTTTTGTTTGTTCCACCATTATTCGTTTTAATTTGCGATATTGTAGTATTTACACTTCAGCTTTATTGTCAGCTAGTAACCCATTCTCGATGCAGTTCGGAAACCTGCGGCCTTACGTTTAAAAATAGCACCCGTATTGTTTTTTTATTTCTATTTCTATCAATTAGAAACATATTAATTTACTATAATAGCTGCAGGCAGTCAATATTTTATTAGCGGCCCACTTAATAGAATGTCCATATTAATTTTGTTTATCCGATAGGAACAGATACATTTTCGGAGAAAAAAGTATCCTATATTTCCACCCATAATATAAGCTACTAAATACTAACTATCATCTAAATCTATTCAGCGGTTTTATTGTTATGCATTGTCAGACAGACAGACAAAGATTCCAAAAATATATATGTTGACCTCTATATCGATTACAAAGGTATCTTCGTTAAAAAATGTAAAACGTATTCAATGTACAGATTCTACCCCATTTTAGTTTTATTATTAGTATAGATTGTGCTTAGAACCAGGATTTAGAATTTGAAAGACAATCTTTGGTATATAATAACACAAACAGTGCGAACTAGTAACACACACATATTTGCGCATGAAGTTCTGTTTGTGCAGTTCGAACCGTAGCATAAGTTCGAATGACAATCGAAATACTGGCGTCGTCTAGAGATAAACCCAAATAGAGTTGCCAATATGTCAGACCTGGTGGAGAAATTTAAAAATTTTGAAACCAACAAATAATTTTACTAATGTAACTCAACAATACTACTACTACTACTAATGTCCTATGGCCCCCAGGTGGGGCAAAGGGCGTCTACAGTACTCCGCCATCGTGTTCTATCTTGGGCTACGCGCTTCGCCTCGGACCATGTCAGCCCGATCGTCTTCAGTTCCGATGCCACTGAACGCCTCCAGGTATGCTTGGGACGGCCACGCTTCCTCTTCCCTTGTGGATTCCATTCCAGAGCTTGTCTAGGAATGTGGTTGGGAGCTCGTCTGAGGGTGTGGCCAATCCATGTCGACTTACGGCGCCTGATCTGTAACTCAACAATAGCAGATAAAAATACCCGAGAAATAACCCTAGAGACAACAACTGACGCCGTGATTTTTCTGAAATTTTGCTGAACGAATGAAGCAAAAAATTAAGCCGAACGAAATACGAAAAACACGAAGAATTTAGGATTCTCTGGATAATTGTCTCAATATCGTGTTCTTTGTATTTTACCTCTAATTGCTGCAGATATATTATTGATTTTAAGTTCATATCGTATCGTATATAATATCGCTGCTATACAGTTCTATATCTAGTATGCTACTCAAGCGCATGGTACTCATTATTATATTAAATCTAATCTATGGTTTAATTCACTGGTACCCATTACACAAGCTAAATCTTAGCTTGGGTATCAGAGTTCAGTGAAGCACTACGTACTTAATGTTGAATTCAATGATGCTTCACCCCATGTAGAATTGAATCATACATATTAGGTACATTGCATTGCTATATTTATGAATAAATTACCTTACCTTATCTAACCTTTGAATTTTATCTTTATTGTACTTACTTGTGTTGTATTTACGTATCGCTATTTCCAAAACAGATATACTACTTATGTGAATTAAAAATTTTACTCCTTGGCTGCCACCGCATTAGTTATTTTAATACATGGGCGGCGACCACTTACCATCAAGTAACCCAATTTGCTTGTTTGTGAGTTCATTGACAGGAAGCAAATTGTGTCTCAGCTGTTCCTTAATTTTCATCAATTTGTTTTGAAACATAGTACAGAATTATACTCCAGGTTGCTTCAATTATTATTAGTGTATCTCTCTCTCTCTTTGCACTGGGTCGCTGATATGAAACTTAAGTAAACGTTTAGTTTTTGCCATAAATATTTTACTTTCAACAGGTATACATAAAAAGCAGCTAACTCTTACATTGGTCGGATTAATTCATGCTTGTTTCTATAGCATGGCCTTTGCAAAACCTTCCTACGTAATCGATCAATCAAAGGCTTAATTAAATTAGCCAACAATTCAATTAAAGTATATTTGTTTTATAGCCTACTTTTCTTTTTATTTAACTATGTATTTATTTAACTGGCCATAAAATATTTAATTGGATAGATATTTTTATAGAGCCGTAGTATTTTATTTTTTACCGAGCTTTACTGAGTGATTTACTCGTTCTTTAAACGAAGCTTTAATTCCCTTAACTGTACAAATGTCACGCCCTTAAATCACGTAGATCTGAGATAAAGTTACGTAATCGTAAATCGTCAGGATTCTCAAGTAGAAATATTTTGTACATAACACACATACTATAATATACTTCAAATAATTTATAATAAAATTACCATTCCGTAGCTCAGTTTGTAGTCTGTCTGTCGGGGAGACAATTATGTAATAAGATAAATGTTTATTTTCGGATCATCAGTGTTTGTGATGTCTTAAGTTTTGTACGCCTATGTCACCTGCAATGTTTCCTTAAAAAAAAACCAATAGTTTCTGAAGTATTACTATGAAATAAGGAAACTTCCATCAAATTTTATCACTAACAACCGCTAAACCAAAACCCAACCGCATCTGAAACATTAGTAGCGATAGACTTTAAATTACATACCATAAATACACAGTCTAAAACATTATCTGTACTTTGTAATTATTATAAAGAAAAAACCTCCGGGTTTATAGCCTACAAGTTTCAATACCGGTTACATACTGTAGACCCGGATGGAATTCCGAATGCACTTATTTTTAGAAATTACGTTAAAACCTGCATACCTGAGAGCTCTCCGTATTATATTCAAAAGTGTGGGAAGCTTAAGAATCTAAATTTAAAGGTTGTCTATGGGCAATGGGAAAGTACACCCTAACTCGGTATCAGGACAGTTATGCGGTTTGACGAATCATACACACATGTAGGTATCTACTACTATATTATATACCTATACTATATTATATATTATATACCTACTGCACTTTAGACTCACGAATTCAAACTTTGGTCACGTCTAATGATCCTAATCCAATTGATATGTAAAAGCATCGTTAGCCTCAATCGAATGGCTCCGTTATAATATTTTTATGTCGAGTGAATTACCACAAAAATTGTCGGCAATTAACCTTGATAGCAAGATAAAACCACATAGGCTATACAAATAAATGTATTCACCGCCTAAATTTCATAACGTATAAAAAGTTTCTGAACGTTTTCTTTACGATACAATAGTAATACCTTTTGCGTAATTTCGGAACGCAATATCTTACGTTTATAAAACATGCTAACAACATCTGAGTTGTCATAACTTTTTCTAATCATAAGGCTTTTTATAAACTTCACGATTACTGCATTCAATCCCTTCAGGCGTTGATGTTTCTAGATGTGTGAATATATAGACAGACAAACAGCAAAACTAACGTACACCCGGGTAGAAAATCACAAAATTGAAAAATATTTTTTAATGTTATGTTTCTTTCTGATAAATCCTACCAAAATTGTCATTTTAAACAATCAAAATTATTAAATAAGTTTGTCTGGAGAAGAACAGTACACAATTAAAACAATAAACATCTAACCATTAAATGCATGGTTATATCACCGATCCGCAAGGAAACAACGTAGTAACATTCGTTTTATACCTCCTCACCTTAAGGAGATCTGCACCTAACAGTAGATCCCTGATTTGCTGATAAACCATATCAAAATTTTCAAGATAAGAGGCATAAGAAAAGTGTTACGTGCATCAATAAATCACCAACAATATTTAGTCTCCTATCTTTTCTACATGTAATTATAAAAAATAACAGTATTGAGATATATCTACTTGTACAAGGTAATACC
This sequence comes from Megathymus violae, assembly GCA_003671415.1. Lineage (NCBI taxonomy): Eukaryota > Metazoa > Arthropoda > Insecta > Lepidoptera > Hesperiidae > Megathymus > Megathymus violae. Next base: position 15,535,169 of record PDGT01000001.1, read on the forward strand.
CCCAGACTCTTGACCGATTATAACCGCTAGGTACTTAGTGTCAAGTAGAAGACCATAATACATACACTCCATAGAGACAAAATAAATTTCATTTTATTTTATAGCGTCCGCAAATTGCATCTTGAAGTGTATTACAGGAATAGACTTGGCAGTTGTTCAGTAAATTGCCTTAAAGATGGCTTTCTTGGCTTCCTACTGTGATCTTATAAAATTTATTTGCCACAATGCTATAAAGTTTTGGTCAACGTATGTTATAAATGTAGCTTTTGGTGTAGTTTTTATATGCTCATATATTCAGGACACTGTGGTAAATAATGTGGTCACTAATATGGGACATAACTACACTTAACTTGTGTAAAACGGAACCTAGAATACGGTACTTGTATCGAATTAAATGATACAATTAAAGACTGCTAGTTTAAACATATTATAATATTCTGATAGTCAACTTCGGAGTTCAAATGGCAATTTTATTATCTTACAGAAAAAAAAATTAACTCTTTGTGTAATGTATCAAATAGCCCCTTTGATATGTATCGTTAAAGGAATGGGATATAATCATGAGAAAAAATGTAAGTAGTTTATACAAGTGTTCTCTGTAACTGTGTGTTGAAAAATATTCTCTTTGGCACTCCCAAGCATGATAAGATACTTTTTACCGTTTCGTCTACCGTGATGACTCGTGATAACAATTTGCTGAACAACAAGGCAGTTTGACTTTCAGAAAGTAATCACAAAAGCGTTTTTAATTACAAAAGATATCCTGAACGATTCAAATGCCAATCGAGTTTTTTTCAAAGTCCCAAACCACCCGTTTCTTTCAAACGAACCAAAGCTATTAATTAAAGCTAATGCCACGTCATCTACAGCACTCCGGCTATTTGTAGCAAAATTGTCGAAATTTCATTGTTATTGTTATTTGGCGACCTCATAGCCGAGTTGGTATTGCTCCGTGCCCACCGAACGAGGGGTACCTTGTTGGATTCCTGGCCGGACAGACATTTATGTAATCATAAACTTTACACAGCTATTAAGATAGTGTGATATGTAATGATTGAACAAATCGACCATGATCATTATTTTTTTTTCACCAAAACAACATATACACGGTTCAATTATTATATGAGAGATGTTAGTAGGATACTTTTTTTTCATTAAAATTAATATTATTAATTTATGTAACTACAAAAACTTTCTATTCATTTCTTTAACTATTTAAGTATATCCTTTAATAGTATTCTGACAGCTATCTCCTGCTATACTATGCTGAACAAGGGACTGGGTCTCAAGAATATATAAGGTCATCACAACATTATTATTTTCATATAGATTTTCCGACTGAGCAGAAAATCAATGGGATGGATTGGTGGATGGATGGTCATGACTATCGCTGGATCAAGACCGTTTGAAAGCTGTGTTTCAAATCAGCACACGTACTTTTCTATTTCTCATTTGCAGATTAATTTGAAGCACGTACTTTTGTTGTTCTCTTTTACTTTTACTTTTTGTACTTTTTTTTATTCACTTCTTTTAATGTGATGTGATTGTGTATCTCGATTAAATGTATGTAATCTTTGCATATTTCAATAATTTATTCACGTAGGGATTTCCAAAACGATCGAAGTTTTAATTAAAAAAAAATCTGGTGGAATCCGCAGTATATTTTTGTTTTACTACTAACGATTGCTTGGTATTCCTTGGTAACTTTTGTTTTATTCTTTCTATGCATAAATAGTCAAATATATAAATAACGAAGTAAACATATCTTAATTAATGTATAAATCTAAGCTGCGATTATAATTAAAGTAACACTAATATTTATTAGCCGATGCTACACACATAACATAGAATCTTTCGGTACATATAAAGGATAAAAAAGTCGACGTAAAATATGCAATAAAACCCATTCATTTACGTTCCAGTGCAATCCGGTACACATTCGTTGCGCAGTAAATTTTGATACACATCATGATTTTTTAATTCGTTAAAACGTACGTAAATTCTCCATTGTAAAGGTGTTTGTGAATGTAGGTATATATACTTTTGTATATTGTGTGTATTTAATTACAATTAGTTGAAAACAATATTATTAATTTATCTATACACATATCATCATCATGAAGGATATATGAGAAAACCATTATTGGGGCCTTTAATAACGCAATATAACCCAAAACTATACTTGTTAGAATTTTTGTCTGTTTGACTGTGCGTTTGTGGGCGCTAATCTCAGAAATGGCTTTACCGATTTCATTAAAGTTTTCACTAATGTATTGCAGTAAGCATCACTTAATATTTAAAGTTTCCTTTTAATCCGTCCATAAATAGAAAAAGTATAAACTAATATATTTCTAATTTACAGTACGAGAAAAACCCGACCCTAAAACAATGCTGGTGCTATTTCTAAACGTAAGGTGCAATTTTTCTGAAGCGAAACATGGGCGTTTTACTAGTATAAACCAAAATTATAAAGAGAGAAGATTTGACTGTATGTTTCTTTGTTTGTTACAGATTTGTACACCTGTGTAAATCTACAATATCAGCGAGTTCCTTGGACTGAATTTAATAAAAAAAAAATAAGAAATACATACAAAAATTGCAGTAAATATAAAGCGTAAATATTATAAAACGGAGTAAGTATGGGTTACTAGTATCTTTTTGTTTGTTATTTCTTCCCCAAGAGTCTTAGCTGTCAGGATAATTAAGATTTCATGGATTCAAACGTATCACTAGGTAGGTAGTTAGGCAATTATATAAAAGTAATTGCAGTCTTAGTTCGTGAAATCTATGTCTCATGAGTTTTTTGTATGTCATCAATAAAATAATGAATTCATGTATTATGATTTCTTTTTAATTTCCAAACCAATCCGTTATTTAAACCAACGCAACGTAGTGATAATTCAATCTTGTATTCTCGTCCAGTGTAACATAACAAAAATGAAAGGATTAATTGTTTCATGCCGAAAATACACGATTCAGCTTTCCTCTTCGATTGAAAAATCACATAAAATGTTATGAAAATAAAAGTGAGTTATTCAGTACGCAACATTTACACGTAGTTGGATTTTAACTGTGATCATTCTCACCATGAATTTAAATAAAATACCCTTTAACACACACACCCATAATACACATGTACGCATGACGTTATCTGAAGTCATGTGCTATTCTGTGCTATTGAGGCTATTTTTAAACGATTGCAGTCTTTAAGTCATAGTCCATAGAGGGAGTTTCGGAATGTCAATAATATCCGGTTCACCCGCTTCCATTTTGGCCGGTAATGCGTTAGTAATGTTTTTAACAATCAAGATATTCATGGGTGGCCTTGACTTTAGCTTTTTACCTAAAAAAATAGACTACCATAAATATGTTAAACACTGGTTGGCCATTAAGCATCGTAAGAGATTTTTCTAACTACATTAATAATGTTTGACACTAGCTGGCCATTGACCCCTGACAATACTAGAGCAGCATGATGGTCAGTTGCTAAGGAAACTTCTAATGAGTTGGAATCAAAAAATTAAAGGAATTCCGGTTTCCAGATTCATCCCACTTCTGATTGCAAACTTGAACGCCATTCACTCGAAAGTCGATGGATCGTTCTATTTAAATTTTTCAGTAAAATCCACCGAAGTTCAACAGCTCAATTCCGCGCCGTAACAACAAGTTAATTGGCAAGCCGTGAACTAGTTTCAGTTATAGCTTTTGAAGTTTCATCGAAACGAGTGGCGCTGGCGTTGTTTAGTTATATTCATGTTAGCTTTAACCAATTAACTTATGCCATCAGTAAACACACACATAAGACACACTCACACACTCATATTCCCACAGGCAATATTGACGTTTGTCAATTTAGAAAATTGACATTGATGTGAGAATGACTTTGCTATCTAATAATATTGTAAAAAGATGTATATTTGAAAAGTAATTTTCTAAATTACGGCACTTGTCTAAAAAAATCTTTTACCATTTTAAATGTAAATTATTCCGAATGGACATAGGCTACATATCATGTAAATGGCATAAATTTTTCAATCTGAACTAAATTGGGACGGAACGCTTGTAACATTATAAAGAGAGATTGAAAATTATGTGTGTTGTGTATATGCGGAAATTAATCTCTGGAACCACAACACCTGAAAAATTATTTTACCATTTTAAATGTAAATTATTCGGAATGGATATAGGCTATTGTATTGTTGATAGTATCGGGCGCTACTTGGCGGAAATTCATTGTTATTAAATTAGTATTAATTAAGAACGTAAGTAGGTAAGGATACCCTGAGAATGCTCCGTTTCGGGGCGGAACACGTGTTGGTGACGGTATGTACTTTACGGTATGTACCTGATTACAGTATGTACTTTTATTTGTCATAAATGCATGTTTCCTTTCGTGGGAGGGATGGAGGTTCTATGAATGTATATACCATCATACATTGTGCTTGCGGATTATTGCAAAGTAAATTAATACTAATTTAATAGCTACTGTATGTTTAATTTGGACTAAAATAATTTTAGTAATTTTTTTATATATCCTGTACCTAGCAACCGTAAACCTTTTGAGAATTATGTCGCGTACGCCACCTTAATCATTACCATCATCCTCTTCATCTTTAATATCACCATCACTACTTTTACCATCACCATTTTATCCATCTCTACCACCACCCCTAATGATTATTAGACTGGCTAATACGTATCAGTGCAAAGTTTTAATTTACTTAATAGATTAAATTAAATGGCAATATTCTAGGTAAGCCAAAATATAAATGTATAAAAACGTAATCCGTTACCTATATTTCGTTGCTACTATAATGTTCAGGCTTTCGATAAAATCCAACGATATTACACAATGGTTTTCACAGAATTGGTTCTTCAGAAAAATAATGTCGATGGATAAAGAAACTGGATACAAGTTGAAGTATATACTTATTTTCTTTTCAAGTATCAACTGCATCTTCGAAGTTCAATAAGAATTTCACTGGCAGTTCTTTTTGAAGTAGACAGAGCCGAGTTGGCAACGTTATGCAGTTAGGGGGTATTATTAAAAGACTTAGAACTGTGATGGGGATATATTATAAACGATTTTGTGACAAAAACCGCGCAATATAAAAAAAGCAAGTTATAAGCAAGCACTTAGTGTGTCCTTAGTCACATAAGTTTAACGATTCTGTTAATATTGTTTAATCACAACATAAAACGGGAATATTTCTGTTCTTTATCGTTAGTGTTCAAATCATTCTAGGATCATATAAAAACAGACATCATTTCAATGCATAATTGTCCCATTGTTGGGCTCGGATGCCCTCTCAAAATAGACCACCACCCTGGCCATATGCATGTTTGTGACAAACTTCATACATTATTGAGGATATTATGAAGACTGTTAATTATATAGGTTTCCTCGCGATGTTTTCCTTCAACAAAACAAGTAAAAATTAATTTTGTAATATGCACATGATTTGAATAATAAGAAGTTCCTGCAGGATTCGTACTCAAATCTCTGGTACGGGAGACCGACAATCAAACTCTCAACGCTCTCCCCAAAACGCTGAGACATTTAGTACAGCATGTCAACTCACTCCTACTTATACATCATACACAGTTCAGTACACATTTCGCAGCACACAAAATTCTACTTTCGGAATTTTGAGAGGAAAATAAAATTATCAGCAACGTCTTTGATAATTTTTATTCAATAGCTCTGCTTTGAGACATTTCCCTCTCGTCATATCGCTTTTTTTTTCTCAATCACTAATATCTCCTGCTTTTAAAGTTCACTCAAGCCTTCTATTTCATCCTGTGTCTGCAAATTCAAATTCTGCACTACTGCACGAAAAGAGTGTGTGGGAATTTTTAAAATTTAAAACAAGACAAGACTGCTACGACATGAGTTTAATAGCGATAACCAGTAGTGAACTTAAAGTAATTGTAACTAGGAATAAAAATCCCTGAGAAATTTCTGGCCGCTTCTTTTGCTAAGACCACTCACAGTAGGGATTTGTTGAAACGATGGCGTAGTTTGACTTTCGAAAAGTATTAATAATAACTAAATTTGAATAAATTTCATTTCAAAATGACCAACGTAAATTGAGACTTAACAACAGAACTTGGTAAAAGTGATCTCATCCTTATATGGAAGATCTGGTATCGGATGTTCGAAATGATATAGTATGCTGTAAATTACCAAATGTTAAGAAATAATAAGACAAAATTTTAAGCAAAATTTAAAAGGGAAAGTAGTTACAAATATGAACAGAGAAAAGAGAAAGATACAGCCCTTTTCTTCATCCATTAAGGAGATTTATAGGCTCGACCTATTTATCAGACCTAAACAATATTTATGACTCTTTGCTCAAATGCACTTCCAAATAAACACAAATTGGTCCTAAACCTACAGAGAAAAGGGTGCGCATATATTCAACAAATGAACGTAAAAAATAAATAACTTTTCTTTCTTGAAATGCAAAGAAGAACAGGATACAAGATAACAGAGGCGATAAGATAAAAGGAGACCGAAAAAGAAAATCCTTACTAAAGAATAACTTAAAACGACGTGTAGGATACCATAAGATACGCACATTTGATCTTTGGAAGGCAAGCAATGTTTCGAACGGAAATCGAATTCCGGTTCTTGACGATCTGAATTTGACTTTCGTTGAGCACGCAATGTCATGACACTATGTAAAAGTAATCCTTTCTTTTGGTTTCATTATGTTATAAAACGATGTTGACAGTGATACTGGTGAGTGGAGTGTCTCGCGTTTGTGTTTTTGGGTGTTTGTGATGATTTATTTATGTATGAACATGCCACCAATAACACAGAAAATCCTAGTACGGGTGTGTAAGTGTGTGATTTATTTATATGCCATGGTTTAACAATGTTAAAAGTATAACCTTATAAATCAGCTGCCTGCCTGCTGAACGAAGTATCCCAGGTTCTATTTGCGTAAGAACTCGAGCATAAATGGAGTTTAGTGGGTTCGATTTATCCTTGAGTCTATACCAATCGCTCCTGCTCGTTGAGCACCCTGCTGAGGTAAGGAAAGGACGGCAAACATTCTCTCCTGTTTGAGGTTACTGGGCTCTGTATCTCCCGGTTCAATTTCGAAAATACATCTGCGCGATGGTAAGGTTTTCAAACTGCCTGATTAGCTAGCATCCTTCTCATAGAATCAATTACAAAATATTGTTACTTATTATCAGAGTACAAATCTTAAAATGATATTTGTTCTCTCTGGGGAGTTCCTGGGTTATGAAGGATCTTTATTCACCAAACCCTCTCGGTTACCAATCCGGCTTTATGTAACAGCTTCATATCATGTGAATGCACCGATGGCTTCCCTGCATAATGCTCCTTGGACTTGTCTCGAACGAATCTTAAACTCCCTCCCCTCCCCCTTTTATCTTCTTTACTCAATAACTTATGACAATGATAAGCTACCGCACTCTAAAATTGTAGACAAAATCCTAGTGCCAGGGAATATATAATTTGTGCAGTAATAAAGATAAAATTGTGTAACATCTTATTAATAATGTGTACATAAATAACTGCATCTTACTTTCTATATATGGGACAGAGTAGTGAGTTGGTCGAGAATCGTTACGCCAAGTGGTTGAATACGATATCAGCCGTCTACCGGATACAGGTCTCTCTTCGCAATGGAAGAGAACTAGACCAGTCTCCTCGCTATGGTTGTGTTATTCAGCAAAAGGCCAACCTTATTATTATTATGACCAACCTTAGAATCGAAAATTCTTATACTGTCCGAAAGTCACCGACATGGTTTAACAACGCCTATGTAATTTTTATTATCCAGCCTAACGTGGTCCTCCTAAACATGGGTCCAATCAAACAAATTATAGGCGATTCTTTGCAGATCCTGATCGAATAAAGATCTATCATACCCTTGTCATAGTAATACCTTTACGTTGTATTAATGTGACAACATGATATGTGTTTACGACGTGTCAAAAACCAAACAAAATCAAGCCTTTTATTGGCAACGGAAGCGTCCTTGATCATGTTCGAATATTGCGCAGTTACGGGTAATTATGTTAAAATGGTTTTCATGTAACATCATTTATCAAGTTAAGTGGTATGCAATATAATATTACATTATTTTATAACCAATATAATGTGTAATTTTAAACATCAATTGTAATAGAAATGAATTGATTGGGCCCGGTAAATTGACCCTACCGTTATATGCCAACTAACCTAATTTTAGATTCTTGCAAATACATTAATTAGTTAATGTAATTTTCGTACTTTAATTTTACGATAATTATCAGATTATCAGAAACGAAGGAAAACTACGCACTAAAACAGGCCGTAATTCAAAAAACAACATAAGATAACAGACAAACATCCAACCTCATGAAGAAATTCGAAAGAACAGTCCTTATCGTTCTCCGCTACATCCTAGTGTTTTTATACTACCTTTGGTACCTTTTGGTACCTTCGATACTTGAGTTCAAGCCAAACTTCACGGGTCGTGAATACTCTGCTGAACAATGGATTGGCCATGACGTCAGGCTCTACGAGCTGGAGGTCATCGAACTTTACCGGTGCGGATAACCTCCTTTTTCAACGTCAACTCGTACTTTGACGTCCGGTTTCAATGTCCTATCTGTTTCTTACACTGGTTAACTCTTATTTTCTATCTGATTATTGCTTATCCTTAGTTCGTTTCTAAAACTTTGTTTATTTAAACACAGAAATCCAGTGACAGTTGTCATAGTATATTTTAACCAGCAATACGAGTAAGATAGATAATTATAATTCATTCCTAATTGAAAACAAACTGTTAAAAGTGATAGAACTAACAGTTGCTAGTACCATGTCACCAGAGTACTTTCGATGTTCTTTAAATTTGCCAACACATACTGTAGAGCAACAAGCGGTTCGTTCAAGAGTAGTCGTAAAATAATATATAAACGTTTACACACTCACACCCCTTATTACGATTCGCTTTGCTGCAGGTGGCATGAACATACGCAAATATGACATTACAAACACCCAGATTTTAGATTTTAGATGTCATAGGGTGGGGGAGAACAAAATTGCAGGGAACCGCTGGATGCGAGAGGCAAGTAGCCGTTCTAAATGGCGTCCTATGGAGGAGGCCTATGTCCAGCAATGGATGTCTTCCGGCTGATGATGATGAAACACCCATGACCCGAGAATAAACGTTTATCTGTCACATAATTGTCTGCCCCTACCGGGAATCAAACCAGGGACCCCTCACTCGGCAAGCAGAGTCACTACCAACTGGGCAATGGGGTCGTGAAAAGAGGATAATAGTAACCGCAATATCGCTTACCTTCCACAACTACGCAGCCGTGATGCTCGATGACCCGTGTTTAGTTTTTCAGTAACATTGCCTTAAAAATTATAAATTTAATTTAAGCTGTGATTGTCTAGTGACTCGATCGTCGATCTCTCGTACGAAAGGCCCGAGTTCGTAACCTATACGCTGATCAATTCCAATTTCTAAATATATGTTTTCCTTATACGGGATGTTTCCCTTTTTTACATTAATTGCCAACAAACAAGCCTGACGGTAAGCAGCCACCACCATCCAAACACGTCCATAAAACCACCGACGTGTTGCCAGCTAAAAAAGAACCAGGGAAGCCACTTGCTAGCTGAGTCTCCAACTCCTTACCTGAACATATTAAAATCGTTTCGTGGTTGATTTTAGAAGGAACGTGATACCTAGATACGTAGGTAACTCACGATTAGATACAGGTGGAAATGAAAACTGGTTGCCCAGTAACCTCAACAAGGCAGACCTGGTATCATTTACGATGTCCATTGTTCAGAAAAGTGCACTACGACCAGCGAAGGTTTGCTTAGAAGTAAGGAAGGATATCTGAAACTCCAAATATAAACTGAACTTTGTTTGCAAATTGAAACTGGGACTTTTCGCCACAAAAGCAGCATCAAATAAACTAGAAAGTCATACGTTTGTCATAAAGCAACCAGGTTCAATAAATAAACGCTCATACATAACAAACAAATGATCCATTATAAATAGTCAAGAGAAGGTTAAGACTCAAGGATGGGCGAAGTCCATAATATCTCAAAGTAGTTTTTTTACATAATAACTGAGACAACTAAGAACAATTCCACTTGATGGTCAGTGGTAATGACGTCTAAAATATTGATCGGACTAACTTGTAAAAACCTATTCCATCTCTTCTTGAAGAGTTCCACATTATAAGTAAATAGTTTCTTTATTCCTACTTGGCTGACAATGCGTTATTGATGCTTTTACTGTATAATGGGCGACGATATCGACCTACCATCAGATGGCTTGTCTGCTCCTTTGTAAAAATAGGAGGCAGGAATAGTTACATCCTTAGCTAAGCAAAGTTTTCTAGGCAACTTTTGGAAGTGTATGATGGATGAAATTTTACCGTCAATCTTAGGTATTATTCTTAAATATTAAAAAAGAAAAATAATTTGTGTGCGGCTCACTGTACTTTCACGGAAGGTCTTTATTCTGTCACAATCAGTCTTTGCAGACGGTCTATGGTTCTGAGCGCCTTTACGTCGGTAATGCAAACGCCGTTAAAGACTAATCCTACACCTCTATGAGAGGACTGCTTGCAAAAGATAACAGCGTCTACTGTGATGAATAATTATAAAATATTTTTAAATATCTATAAAATGAATTTAGCTTTTCACATAACCGATGCAATGTAACATTTCTTGTAACGGCTATTCTGGCTGCATATTATTTCGTTTATCTAATCCATCTTAATTTGGACGTGTAATATATTTTAAATGCGTTTAATTATCTATGTAACATACAAAAAAAAAATGTCTGTCTGTCAGAACATTTTTAATTAACGTAATTTAAGTAATTTACATACATATATATACAATTTATATATATTATGAATTAACTTCCAGATTTTTTTTTCCAAGAAATGGCTCCATTACCATGAAATTTATAAAAGTAATAATGAAAATGGGTAACAGTCATTTTCCGTGCAGAGTTCATGCATAATGAAAAACTACGTGATGATAGAATCTATGTGCAGCGCACACAAAATTTCGAAAGGCGATGATACATTTTGTACGAAGATAGTATAATAATCTATCAATCATCGTTGTATTGACGTGAAACGTTCCAGACGTGCTACCGAAGGAAATCCCATCGGGCTCGTATCCAGCAACAGAGCATGCGGAGAATATCCGAATGGGGAATTCATTAATTAACAATTATTGTAACTTTAAATATATTATCTTTATCTGTCACATAAATGTATCTTATCAAACATAATTAACTAACAATGATTTAAAGGTAGCTTTAAGATAAGATAACGATAAAGTAACTAAACGGAAAGACAACCAGTTGTCTTATGTGTTACAGTGTGATTCATATTTACAGAGTTATACTATATATCAACTATAAAGCCATATATATGTAGCATCTTCTTACAATTATTATATCTCCTTATTCTTTAAACAACAATTCATTTTTTAAATTATTCAGAAACATTGAAGCTTTAATGATAACCTAAGTCTGAGACTATAGTCTGATAGTATTCAGACGTAAGCTACAGTTATTAAATAATCATGAAGAAAATTTGCATTAAATTCTCCACAGTGGAAATTAAACGGACGAACGTACTTAAAGAAGCGTTTACTTGAATTATTAATAATTTATATTAACTTAAGATAATTTAGGCAATGTTATAATGACTAAGCTGACGCTGTGGGCTCTGTCATGTTGTTGGCAGTGTTAATTATTTCAGAAAAAAGAATATGGTAATTTTAATAATTGTTATTGTCGATATCAGAAAATTTTACTTCTAATATTATTGTTACGCATAATATTCTATTTTTTAAAGCAGTTTAAGTCGCAAAATTAAATTAACTTTTCATAAGATTCATTTATGATTTAATCAACATGTTAACAGGGTAAAATCCGTCATCCAAAAATCATATAGGTACTCATAAATACCTTTAGCATATGTCATATCATATCAAACCATTTTAACAGTGCTTAAATAAATATTGATTACTAGTTGATACATGTATATTTTATGTGCAGAGGATATAACATAACACAAAAACATCACTCAACACATTACGCTTGTAAAAATCTTTGTTTCTCAAGACTTCAAACACTTTACATTAAATGGAGATATCGATAAATTCTTTTATTAAAGGCCAAGTGCTTAAGAAATAAAATAAAATAAATGCCGCTCTCAGCGGCAGATCTCCATCATTTTAGTTATAGAGATAGAGAAAATTTTCATTCAGTGCTGTATATGTCGTAATAGAAAAGGATGCGTGTTTACTGTAGTTGATGTAAGTATGTATATTTATATTAAAAATGTAATACCTTGTTACATTACTTTAGGACTAGTTTTAGGTTTACAAATCTAGATGGCGTAACTGAGGAGGATGTGAAGTCGATAACTTTTGCACGAATTACGTGAATCATATATATTTATCTATTGTAATGTACATAATAACTATAATATTATCTACTACTAATTAATATATATCTACTAGTAGAAACAGAAGATCGCTGTGGAAGATATATAATATTAAATGTTTCGGTTTTTAAATAGGTATATAATTTCGTACCTAACAACTATTTGTTAGGTTCTATAGCCTAGCTAATATAAGCAGCGACCGAACCTAGCTGTAGTTATTCCTATTCCTGCACGCATCTCAAAGTTCTGAAAGTTTTGTGCGTGTTAGAGATAATTTATCACTTGTTTGGATTATTATTATCCTCAATATCGTGAGCAGACTCGCATACCTGAAAGTACCACATAGGTTTCTCGAAGGTGTGTAAAATTTGCTACTTAACACGCGACCATAGTGGACTATGATTTTTACTCACTGAATTATTTTAAGAAGTTCAGAAGTTTTTAGACCTTTGCGAAACGATAACGGAAACGAAAAAAACATGTATAAGTGTATCGGCAGTACTAAGTGTATTCTGTAGTTTAAAGATTTTGATTTTTTTTTCTTTTAAATTTATTGATATTAACAAACCTGAGTTTTTGAAATTTGAATTTGAACGACAACCCCATAGGCTAGTTGGTAGTGACCATGCCTGCCAAGCAAGGGCTCCCGGGTTCGATTCCTAGTCGGGGCAGACATTTATGTGAGAGATAAATGTTTGCGAGATAAACGACTCACTGGTGTTTGTAATGTCATATTTGGGTATGTTTATGCCACCCGCTACACATGGAATCCTAATGGTAGGGTGTGTAAACGTTTATTTATTTATGTTTGCTTGTTTGTTTTTTTGTTAATTTATTAAATTAACCTTCATTAATTTCATTATTCATCAAAAAAAAAAGAACTAACACTAGACTGCTTTTAGAACCTTTTTTAAATATAAAATTTGATAATTACTACGTCTCATTTAACCGTAAATGAATAAAACAAACAGATCGTATGAATAGAATCTCAGTCGGTTATTTGAGTGTCACTAAGAGACTAGAATGTAGAACCGTGACAATTATGTAGAAAACATAAATGTTATTTTGACTTTGTTATAACATACACACATTTACAATATACGTAATGTATTAGTTACGTTAGGTATTTACATACAAACACGTAACACACATCTTTATGCAACAATAGGTACCCAAGTATATAGGTGAATAGACACATCACAAAACTTTTGAATACTCGAATTGAAGGTAGATGTGAACATTAAATAAGGCGTAGCATTGAATGTAAAATGAAAAACGCTGTTTAGAGAAACTTTACATATTGAGAATTTTTGATATAGTAGAATCAAACAATTTTTTAATTACATATGATTATATATAACATAATTATACACAAACTTCTATATTTATACTTGAATTTATAAGTTATATTAGAGATGGTGTATCTGGAATAATATAATTATATCATAAAGTCACATAAAATGGCACAATTTCCTCTTTATAAGGTAACTAAGTACTAGGTAAATGGTATTAGGCCTTAATTTTCTTAGCTTTGATCTATGACCGGGGCCAAGTTCACTATTTTTCTATTAAACTTCCGTTAGTGGGTATAAATATTCATATTCTGCGTCGAGCGCGCTGTTTTAATAAACAAAACTATCCAGCACAACGTAATGCAGAAACTTTCTTTGTTACCTGGCTGCTGGTGTTATTCTAAGTTTAAATTTTACTTTTTCTTTACGTTAGTATCTGGCCAAACAGTCAAGCTATTAACGGTCTACTGAAAGCACAGTTTATTTAGCTGCGGAGGTTTATTATACTTGACCAAGGTATTTCCTGAATCCGGGATGAATAGATTAAACCGAAATTATACATAATAAAAAAATATGTTTGAAGTAGATTTTTACAATCACTTTTTGAAAGTCAAACTACGCCATCGCTTCTTAAATCCCTATGTAACATTCTTGAAAAAAGAATCTCCCAAGTATAATATTCTCAATTTACATACTTTTACTTTTTAAAGTTTTAAGTCATGTTCAAGAAGTTTTTGAAAATAATTATCTAGTTTCTATGAAACTTTTGTATTAAAAGAAAGTAACTTTGATATTAGTTTTGAGTTTACAGTATCAATCTGCTGGAGATTGGTGGTAATAGATCTTTGTATGTCATGGATATTTTTACCCATCATTCAACTTTGGAACTGAAATAAATAAACATTTTACATTTTTTTTACTCGGACGTAAATACCCAACGACACAAGTAGAACCTTAGTGCTTTGCCAAAGTACCATTGAAACCACGAATATACTGGGTAGTGCAATGGTTATCACGATCCACAACTTTCCGCTATATTGGCCTGGAGTTTGTCACATTGCGAAGGGTAAAGGGTGTGATGCTAGCAAAATATGAATTATAACAAGATACCTTTGAGACCGTTATGGCTATTTCTCAGGAATACATATTTCCTCATCATGTTTTCTTTCATCGTTAACAGTAATAATAAATTTGTAATATTAGACTGTATATAAGGTACAATTTAAGCTTAATAGAGAAAATGTACGAATTAGCATAATTTTCCCTTTATCCGCCACTATTTGAGTCTTACGTTATGAACAAGAAAAATTTTAAAAACTTAAATATAATATGTGATAAAATCACCTAAAAGTAGTGACAAAATAATATTGTCTTAGAGGTAACTATGTATCGTGGTGTAACTCGAGGAGCTACTTATTATAAAAAAAATACTTATTATAAAATATGAGGGATATTTTATAATATAATCATCTTTCACATTGGTGTTACTTAAAATATACACAAAATATTAATTAGTCACACTTGCGAAGTTTATTTTTTATCTGTATCAATTTTATAAAGAGACAGTGCGAATTTTGTGACTTTGTGTATATGCGAAAGGTAATTAATCTCTGGAGCCACGGCATCTGTTTAAAAAAATTCAACATTTGAAAGGTACATTATTTGGGATGGACATAAGTTATATATCATATATAATTAATTGTTGAAACCGAGCCGAGGCGGGCCACTAGGAATCTATGAAACGCACAGAAAAAAGTGTGTCAAAAATTTCAAACTCGCTCCAACGTATTAAAAAAGGTCATTTTACTTTAATTCAGAATCAAACCGGAACAAAAAACGCAGACACAATTAGAATAATTAGAAACCAGTCGATTATGTTTAGGAATCCCATACACAGCATAACTTAATTGTTAACCTTAAAGACAGTTACTCCCAATTTTATTTATTTGTAAGAGTCATAAGACATACATTCGTTCACCAGCGCCACCGAGCGTGATGAGAATAACCGTGCAAATATTGGGGAAATTATATGTCAATGCTAACAACACACTTTGCTTGAAGCCCTTTCACTTCATACACTGAGGTATATTATATGCCTCAGTATTATACTGCATAGTTGGGCACAGTTAGGCACACTCATAAAAATAACATCGAGATAGGATAGTTTTACTAAGGGTAAAATTATCACAGAAGTCGATCATAAATTATGGACGAAAAAGTATCGTTCGGGTTTCCACTTCAGTTACCTAGAAAGTAAAACCTAATAAATAAATAAATGCAACTACTACAGTTGAACTTGGTTTTTACACCGATATTTCGATCCAATTACATGAATCGTGTTAACGACAACACTTTTTGTATTCCGTATCGATATTGTCGTATTCTTACACTCCTCGATAGTGAGTTCACAATCACGTAAAGAAGTCGGGTTGTATTTTATAATGCTCTTCAAAAATGCAGCAAACGGAAATGTTCCTTCAAATACCTTGTTACAGTTACAACATAACTGAAAATTATAACATTGTACTGCATTATGTTAGAGTTACGGTGTAACCCGTTCCAAAACTAGATTGTGAGTACTTACTGATTAGGAGCGCTGTGCGGTGAGTAATTATGGCAGTGGGCCGACCTTCCATCCGTCCACAAAGTCCATTTGTCTCCGGGTGAGCCTGACATTCGTGTAACTAGTGACTAGCTCTCACTTCGCTTCAAAATATGATTACGTTCATAAATAAAACAGCACTCAAAAGGGTTTCTTAAAAATTCTTAAAGAATTACTATAATAGTCTATAGAATATATGGGACTACTTACTTCAGAACGCAATTATTTTATAGAAGTTTCAAAAAGAGACACACGTTGTACTAATTTTAATCACGTTTTAGACATTTTTCATATGTATCTCAAGCAACCACATAAACGTTTTTCGTTTATCATTTCATCTATTGATAAAAACCGTATGAAAACCCTTGCAGTAGATTTTTTCTTGTAGTGATCGCATTATGACTAAATTTAAACTAATAGACTTCTTTATACTGTATATCGATGATGTTCCACATCTAGTTTTAGGATCCTTACCATAAAATTTGCACCTCAAGCTAGTATAAACTTTAATGTACCCCATTAGATTTTTTTCAATTCGAAGGCTCACATACGACTTTCAGTGCAAATACAGGATGACTGGAAATATGTTGGCAATCCGTGACGGGGATGTAGGGAAGTCACTCTGTATAATGCGTCTAGAAACAAAGGCTTGAGCCTAACATTGTGGACTGGCAAGTCAACGCAATTTATTCAGTTATAAAATTAAGTACCCAGTGTTAAGTTTTTATACAATTTTTTATACAAATTTAAACTATCAAATGAATAATACTTTTTATCTGGCACGCATATTTGACACTCGTAATGATAGACATGAAAGAAATATAAGTGTTTTATGAATTCATTCACCTAACTTTATCATATATCTAAATAGTTCAGGAATAGTATGGAGAATGTAATAACATACGAGAATTGTGAATTTAATTAAAACTATAAACCGTACATATAAATCAATCAATCATATAATTTATTTGTCGGATAAGAAAATATAAGGTTATTAAAGATGTGTAGGATACAATAAAATCAATAGTATTGTAATAAAATACTTCTTAACAAAGCTACGGGTTTAGAACCATAAACAATTTTAGAAATATTTTAGATGTCAGATCTACACATAGAATATTGTTTTAATCTACGAATAAATAATATGATTTAAATAATAAATAATATTATAATTCATATTATAATATATTTTATATTTATATCATAGTTTATATAATAAATAATATTATTTATTCGTAGGTTTTAATATATTCATGAAAATCTAAATCACGGATTTATAATAACCTTGTGAGTTGGGTTAAAATATCGCTACATGCTTATCTAATAATTATAATTATAGTAAGTACTCATATTTCTATGTAACCTTATGTAATTGATAAGTCTGCACCCCAAAATTATATTATTCACAGTATATATATGTGTGTGTGTGTGTGTGTGTGTGTGTGTGTGTGTGTGTGTTTCAGCTATACTAGAATCAGGATTAATACACGTAACTCTATTTAAAATAATTAACTTAGTAATAAACTAAGTAAAGCATATTTTTGGATCATAGAGAAAATCGTTAATTTTTTAACTTAATTTCCTTACAAAGTGCTAATAAAAATCTGTCTTTATTTAATCTGGAAATTGAATAGGAATATAACCATCTTCAGAATGCCTAAATAACAATATTTAAATATATAATTCAGAAAAGGTGAATAATATAAAATATTACAACATTACACTGTAGATACACTTTGAAAAAACCGAAATATATACTGAAAATTGACTTACCGATTAAAAAACAAATATCACACCTTATCGTACACAGTTTTAAATCCAGCACTCTGATATTAAAATATATACTTTTTAATTTGATTCACGCGCGCCAACTTTATTCGATTCAACGAACATCGCGTGCAACCCTCTGGGAGTTTAGAGTGATACTGTCAACCCTCGCAACTCCGCAGTTGCTCTATCGTTACACTACACTATGTCTCTCTAAGAATTATGAACTGTGTTTTGGCAAATAGTATTCAGGACCTACCAAAGACATCGATGATTCATAATACGTAGGTACACTTGCCTATATAATACATACGTATACGCTTTGAAATGTTGATAGCAAAGTTATTTGAAAGTAACACCTATTGCAAAGTAACAACTGCTCAGATGGCATCATTTATAAAAATACCAAGTGCCAAAATTGAACGTTTATCCGATTCTATTAAGGAATAAAATTTCTTCCTTAACTGATTACTTTTTTAATTTGACGAAGTGCTTAGATTACTGATAAATACTTTGGACAATTTATTACATCTCAAGAACAACGATTAACTGGTGTCAGTGTCGACATCAACTTGTGCAACTTATACAAAATTAATAGCTCGCAAGGAAATGTTAAAGGGTGAAATACGAAACTTAGATTGGTCCTTAATAAACGAGTAGGATCGAGCAGGAAGAACTTTTGCCGCCCTGAGTACCTGCGATATGGCTTAATTAGTGCTATCCAATAATACATGACAATTGAGGCTAACAGCTTCATGTTACCGCCGAAAAACGGTAGCAAACTACTGACCATGCCCGACGTTAACTTAATTTCCTAATTATATATTTTTTATGTTCAACACATATAAAACATACAGACCAAAAATTCTATTCTTAAACAACCCCCTTTCTTGTACGATCCCACAGCGAAGTGCGTAGTGACCCTATCGGCCGAGCGAGGAATCCCGGGTACTACCCGGCTAGGACAGATACTTATATGACAGATATATGATTGTTTTCATGTATTTGTGATGACATATTTGTGTATCCATTACACTCACAACACAGGAAATCCCAGTGCAAGACTGTCAGTGCGTGAACGTTTATCGTTTTTTATTCTTATAAATTCAGATTAAAATGCTTATTAATTTATTAAAATCGAATGAAACAGCAGTGGGTTTATTTAAGCTTTGTATCAAAATCTGTATAGTTTATAAATTTAATTATCATAAAACTGCTTCGAGGATTTTGTTGCACCAATTATTTTGAAAAGATACATCTTGCTATGTATGCAAACCACAAAACTTCAACACTACCGATCTGTTTTGAAGCAACTCCACGTGACGCGATTTATCTTGATATCATTATTATTGGGGCATAAATGGCTCTATCCATCGTTGAGTCTATAATCACCTACCCCAGCCACCCCTCCTCCCAATCCTCCTCTGTTTGAGATCACTAAGCTTAATACCAAGCAGCATTGTTCTGGCGGTACACGTTTATGTTAATGGAGTTTTTTATCTGTCTGACTAACTTGCACCCTCCTTGCAGAATCAATCGCGAAATATTTTATCGTATTTCAATTGCAGCGTTGGAGAACGAGTTAAGAAGCAAACTCCGCGCTATGTTTGTGATCGACGTCGGCCTTTGATGGCCTGTCTACTGGTTTTGCGAGTAGAGACACAAAGAAAAATTGTTTATATAATCGAACGCTATCAGTGTAATGCTTTTCAATATTTTTACCAGAGATTTGCTTTTGTAAAATTTAATAATCAGAATAGTTCTATTGTATTGTAAGAAACAATGATGCAGTCAAAATCAAAATGCACAAATTACTGAATCAATTTTTGCGCGAAGATAAGTAAACAAAGTAATTTATTTAATTATGAATATTAAAAAACTTACAGACAGTTGGAAATGTACAATTTTCCTCCAATCAAAAAGACAGATTACATATTCCGCTTTTTTATAAAAAACGTGAATTATTTCCACACATTTGAGATTCAATCGGTTTATTTTTTAATCTTCTCTATTACACAAACTGCACATTCTGATTACAATTTAATACTAGTATAAGGCTCGAAGCCACTTCATCCAAACACGTAATAAATTATTCCACTTTCAGGGAAACAGTTCACGAAAGTACTTAGCAATTTAAATAGATTACTCTCGTGTAAATAAATGATTAGTATCAGGTTGAGGAGTTTGAGGTTTCCGGATAAAAGATATTATCGCTTTTAATAATCGTATATTAGATAATTTACAAAAAAAATTTACACCATCACTAATTTTGATCAGTATTTTAGGTTATGGAACAGGGAAAATATTGATGCAATTATAAGATTACGTTTGGTAACACATGATTGACCGAGTTAGATTTTTTCAAGCACAGCTCATTAAAACTAAGTACGCTTAATAAACATTACAAATACCTATAATTATAACATTAAATACAATCATCCAATTATTGATGACAGATTACGGTTTTACACGGTTATGGTTTAAAACACACACACACACACACACACACACACCCGAACATACAACCTGTTCCGTTTTTGAAGCTGGTCATTTAAATTGTAATTACAGGTATAATTGTTTGTACATTTGTATGTAATTATGACTATACTCACTGTAAGTATAGAACGCTGTACCTACTGTTTTATTTTGAATTGTCAATCGCTACATATTTATAATTGTTATCCGAATGACAATCCATATCTCTCCCGCTGCTGGGCTTCACTACGCAGGGCAAATGCGTATTGATGTATTGGACACTCTATTCTGAACGTTATGAAGACCTTTTAGGTCTGTAGGTTTTCTAGGATGTTTTGATTCACCAAACCAAGTGATAATAAATTCATAATATGTACACAAACCTTTAAATAATTTGAAGTACCCGCAGGATTTGATCCCGCTCCCTCCATGCGAGAGATGTTGCAACCTACTTAGGCTAGCTATAGGTTGTATATTCGAAAAACAACGCTGTTCTCAAAAACTACAGGCTTTTATACACATTTATATTTTGACAGAACACATTTTCTAATTATTATAATTGTTCTTACAAATTTGTAATTTTTATTATTAATAATGCCACAATTTAAAAAATTTGTAAGTTTTTTTTAATGTGTCCCTACATTAGTCTGTATTACATGTCAATACGGGGTAAATTTAATTATAGGAATACAGTTATATGTAAGACATTTAGTCTAACTTGAAGGGGCATTAAATCGCAATCCGCCACCCGACAGGTAAAGACCACTAGTAATTGCCTTTTATCACCTAAGTTATTTTTAATTGGTTTTTTGGTTTTAACCGTATTGGGGCGGCCTAGAATACTTCCCTCGATTCCATGATGGCAGAACAGTGTGTCTTAAGAAGCGTCAGAAGCCAGCCTGCTAGGTGGTAAAGCTTGGCGTAAGTATTATATTTATTAAGACTGTTCCGTAATATCTAAGTTAATTTTCATTCGGGCAATACATTCGATGTAGATAAGTGTTATGCATTAATTTGGGTTCTACCCTCCTTTTTTCTCGTTTTTTTCGTGTGCGAGCGCCATCGGCGCCGCGGTCTGCCATCGTTCGCAGTCAATTACGGTACACGAATTGTACGTGCTTTTTCGTTGCTTTTAATTTGCTGATTCGATGGTGCAACCCTTATATTTCGTCGTGATTTCGTTTTTGAAAACTTTGGATGTGACTATGTGAAGTTGGAATATTGTCAGCGTAAACACAGAAGACTTAATACCATCTCGGTCCCGGACACCAGACGCCGCGCATCGGAGTTAAGGTTGGTGGATTCCCTTTTTGGTGTGTGCATTTTTTTGTGTCGAGTGTATTGCCCAGAAAGGGACGTGCAAGCCCTATCCTATACCGTCCACTATTCGCCTACGAACCTATATTTTGGACTCCCGGGCTCGAACAAACAAATACTCGACTACGATTATTACAAGTATTCCCGGCGAAACAAGAATCTCGTTAACAAAGACATTTATATTATTACTGGTATTATCTTTCCGTGAAGCATGCCTGGCTAGCTACCACCATCCCGCTTGAGTCAGCCGCCAAACGACTCGTCGTATTCCAGCTGGGGACTTGAGAGCCAGTACTTTCTTTCTTACCGTCTTCTCATTTCCTGGCCGACAACGGATCAGCGATACCTTTGGTCTTGCTGATGTCCATGGGCGACGGTGACCACTTTCCATCACGTAGCTTGTCTGCTCGTCTATCGGCGATGAACATAAAAAAAAACCACTAGGTTTTCTTCGTGTTTTATATAAAATTAATCAACATTTGGTTTTTATTCATTCCCTTCACTCGATTGTTACATATTGTTGAAACTTTATCACCGTAGACCATTAAAACCTCCAGCTCTACAGTCATGGAAGGAAAAGGCAAAGTTAATAAGACATCTGTTTGACTTACGAGATGGAAGCTATTTTTGTGTTTCTCATGCATTTGGAATTGGCATAATTATTTTATTTATTTACCCTTATTATTTTATCGTATGTTTCTATAATGCTTTAATGTCACGGGTATAAATAATATATATATTATTGTTGATTGCTACCCAAAACTGCGGTTACAGCTGCTGTGTAGTACAATATTTTAGCCGACCATAGTGCGCTATGAAAATATAAGTCTGAAAAACGATGCCCCAGCAAATTATTAATATAAAAAATGAGAATGAGGAAAGTACGAACACAGTGCACTCGAGCGACGAAATTAGCAGCGGAATGCCTTCACTGCCTGTACGGGATTATGGGCTGCAAAACTGAATTTAACATATAAGAAATTTTTGTGCCAAATAATATTGTTCGTATTTTAATCAACATTGTTTAATATCTATCTATCTCCAATTATTTTATTACTGCATGAATTTGTAACGCAAATTAGAAAACAAATCTACGTACTTTTTATAATTAAACTTAATTATAGTTCTGAGATACATCTAATTCCATTTTTTATGCACACAGTTCTTGTAATAATTAAAGTGGTCTCGTTACTAACTTACTCTTTAGAGAAAGAGAATTAGAATCATTTCGCATTTCGTGGATAGTGAAAAACGCGGCTGTGAAGATAGAAGGAAGCAATCAAATTGGGCGATTTTTCTTTTTCGATTCGAGGCAGTGGATAATTCCGTTAGTAACTCCAATTTGGATTTGCTTCGGTTTCCTGACATTGACCAATACATATTAGTCTTTACTAAATTAGCTTTTTTATTATTTATCTTTTTTCATATGTGTATACATACAATACTACATATGTATGTATAATACAATACATATAATACACGAGTTTACAACTCGATAATTGCCGATGATTTAAGAAAACGTATTAAATGATTAGTAATATATGTTCGATTGGTGTTAGAGTTGTAATTTTTTAAACATTACATTTACACCCTTCCATAGAATTTTATATGTTGCGGATGACATTGAGTAGATATACAATAGGGAATTTACGTATAAATCAAATACAATTTATATATTTTATATGCAATTTTTCCTGCGTTATAATAAGAATCATAATATTATTTTATATTTCAACGCTATTTTATTAAAACGCGGTAAAAAAAATTAACATTAAAAGACTATTGATTAGGCAGAGACATGACGTCACCGTACATGACCATGTCTAATATGGATGTTTTATGGTTACATTTTAGTCAGTTCTTATTGGTTTTACAATTAACCGTATATTTCTAACTTAGTGACACTGGAAGTGTTGAGAGTTTAATCAAAAAATATATATATCAGATGCGTTTGTTATCGTATTTTTCCATAACACAGAGATTACTAAATAGATTCATCCCTTACTACACGTTGTAAGAATTAAAAAAAAAACTCAAAAATACAGTATTATTTCACACCGAAACAAAACTTAACATTCAGTTATTGGCGTACGCGTCACCTCGGATTTAATGTGTCAGATAATTTTACAGTTTTTTTTTAATATGACTTAGGCGCAAGTACGTTATGCCAACGGTATTATGGTTTTAAAACTTACTTCAACTTTATTAAAATTAACTATTCTGTGATATATATGTGATATATTAAAGGTACAATATGCTAACATTAATAATCCATAACATAAAAAATATTTTATAATCTTTTCAAATATCACACACACACACACGACTCAAAAGTAAACATTTAACTATCTCAAATATATCTGCACGGGTCGGGTATCAAATCCCTTTCCCTTTGCAAGCAAGAACACTAACAATTACGTGAGGTGAAGCTGTCAATTCGTAATGTCGTAAATCTCATTTGAATATGAACTACTGGAGTAGCATGGTAGAAAGCCTACGTAAAAACAATTAAAGTTTAATTCAAAATGGCGCAATGAAGCTTTAATCTTGCTGGAACACGACTCACGTGACCCATAGAGCAACATATGTCACCGCACGTGCTGTTGGATTTGGCGCGGGATTGGGGGACGCAGCGAAACGTGAACTGGCAGTAGATGTGCGCAAATTGAACCTCCTATAACGATACCTGCAGAGTCGTGTTGGCAGTTACGCTAATAAATTAACCAAATAAACTTGATTGTGTGAAGCAATTTGTTGATAAATGCAAAATGTGATATAGCTTTAATAGATATGGTAAGGTAATGTGTTGTGTGTTGACATGAAAGAAATACTCAAACCGATCCTCCCTTCCGTAATAAAGACCTAAATTCGAATATAAAAATATTGTATAAAAAATGTGTATATTATAAATGAATTATAACTCGCTTGTGTGAAGGAACACATCATAATGATGATGCGTGCTTATGAATTAGCCAAATTTAATTGTAGACCAATTTTTTGTTGCTATAATCCGTCTCAATTTTAGAATAGAGGCGAGACGAACAACTGCCCTCATTAGGGTGTTATTCATGGCTAACTTTAAATAGCCAACGGCCTCTCTTGTTGGGAGTCGCTGGGCTCTATACTACCCAATTTATTCGACTGTTCTAATCCTTTATAGTAAGTTTTTTCCTTACCAACTAATAATGAACGTTTACACACTCACTCTCCTGCACTAGTATTCCCTATGTCTCGAGTGGCATGGACATACACAAATGACATTACAAACACCCATGACCCGAGAACAAAAATTTATCACTACCAACTGGGCTATGGGGTCTCCAGACTGTTTAACTAACTGCCAATTTCCTTACAGAATGAGCTGTGAAATTATTTTACTTGTTTCAATTGCAATATTGGAGACCCTTTATTATGCGGGTTCTGCCCTTGGTGTTATAGATCTCAATGTACAGTCCTGGCCACGTACCATCAGATGACCGTCTGCTTTTTTGACATCTATTATCATAATAAAGCTGATGATATTTAAGGTTTGTTGTTAGTTTTATATAGCCATAAACATACCAGTTAATACATTGTATTATTTATTACCTAGTATCTCTTTCTCACTTCGCTTCAATAAACACATGCCTTCCGTTCAGAAATAGCATCCGCATTGTTTTAGGAAAGGGTTTTTAGGTCTATGAATTAGAAACATTAATTCATAAATCATAACAGCTACAGCCAGGCTGTCACAATTTTATTTACTGCCCTGTTACCAGAATGTCTATATTAACTTTTATTTCCTATTCCGCGGGAACAGATCTACGTTCCGAGATAAAAGTATCTTAAATTATGACCCATAATATAAGCTACTAAAATGCGGAGTATTACCCAAATCTGTTCAGTGGTGATAGGTGGCCAGAAAGACAGACAAAATGGACAAAATGTGTTTTGACCTCTATATCAATAACAATGTCTACATACATTAAGGTTTTCAATAAATAATCTATGGACAGATTCGAACTCTTTGCAGTTTTATTATTAACACCGATACAGATCATATACTTGTAAAAGTATTTATATTCCCACCAAAAGAGTCTCTCTCAAAACTCTTGTATTGTGTGTGTAAGCAATTATACATTAAATAATTAACTTACTTCGTGACTCTTAAAAGCGTATCTAGTTAATGGAGCGTAGAATTGACATCGCGTAAGTGAGTTTAACTCGAAGTGGAAAGCGAATAAACAATGGCTTTATAGGTTCAGGCCCTTAAGGTGACCTGCGTATATATGTATTTGCCGCTAATGAACTTAGAATCCAGCTTTATTTTCTTAAGAATTCCCAGACGGTCCGCGTAAGAACACTAAATATGAGTAGGCCCAAATAATTGAGGTCTTACTTTCGTTTGGTAACATAAGTATTGATGGAAACAATAAAATACTTCTTGATCGTATGAAATAGAATTATTGTAACGAAGATTGAGGTCGTGGAACCCGAGAAATTAAGTTATGAGAATATTTTTCGGGAACATAAAATTACTGTTACGGGTAATCAAATAACATCAATTTGTTTCGTAAATTGTCGATAAACTTGTAGACAAGCCACGTGACGGTAAAATATCACCACCACTGATGAACTTTCGCGACAATAAAGTCTTCTCCAGCGTGAATGGCAAGAAAAGAAGCGTCTTGCATATCCCTAGCTCACCAACACTGGATCTGCAACACTTAAAAATATTTTAGGATTTATTCTGGAAAGAGGGTGGTGGCCAGGCGATTAAGGAATTATAATTTCAGATACTACTGCGGCGGGATTAAATTCAAGTTGCTTGGACTCGGAAGATTCCAAGCTTACCGGCTATCACCAAGAACAATCTTTCAACTGCGCCCTCAGGTCAATGATGAGTCTATATTTATCATTTTTACTCAAAACCACAATCTATATACAAAAAGACAACGACAAATCAGTTCAGTATTCTTTCACTGTCTGTTAACCGATTTTCTTTTGTTCAGTACCTCCTGAGGAGTTTTAATGTTGTCGTTAAAAAAATAGGAAATGGAACTTTATTCAATGATTATGGTCTAATACTAGTACTAAACTCCGAAACTCCGAAACGTCAGGCGTTTATTCTCGTATAATTCGTCTAATAGCAAATATTATCAGCGATCAATATACACTATTACCTAATTTATTTATATATTACCTAAAATACAATATTGTTAGCAAGAAAAACCTTTTACAGCATATTGACTGCTAACTTCCGGTAAAATAGTAAGTGGGATGAGTGTTTGCGTAGCCTTTAGTTTTTGGCACTCTAGGACTAAACTGCTACTTGCCTCTTGGATAACAAAAAGCAACTTTGTCTCAAAGTAATATGAACTAATTTTGAATACATAAGCTTAATATGTCATGATGTCACAGGTGTCTTTCAGCGTTGGAATTTGGGCCTTAAATTATTCCTTACTCTGGCTCTCGTTGGAAACTTTTATATTATTTTCATAGCTGTTTCAAGGTAATTATCATTAGGTAATTTATATTTTATGAATACTGGTGTTTGTATGTTACAGTCATAAATTCCTTTGTATGGAGCTACTGTTACTGATCAATAATCAAGGGGTCTCCACTCGTACTAGTAATTGAGGTAATCATTAAATATTTAACAAAATAATAGATTCGTACTAGGTACGTTAGGTAAAGATCAGATAGGTACTTAATACAATAACAGATACGTAATAAGAAAAAACATTGACACACTCATAAAATCCGATATAAATTTACGACAAATTTTCTAAAACTCATAAATTCTATTGATCTTGCCAACTAACTAATCCGTGAAATAACGATACGGGGATAAGCATTAACAAAAAATTTATAATATAAAATTCCTTCACATTTTACGTAATATCACCGTAAAATGAATCAGTTCTTATTTTTAATAAATCAATAATATTTAGATGTACAGTACTGGCATAATTTCACTAATCATAATATTGAAATTTTACCAATATCCTCTTTAACGACCACAATTGACAATTTTGTCACTGGTCCTCTGGCTGTCCATACACTTAAGCCACATCTAATACAATTATCAATATACACATTGCAGATTGCATTGCTTATGTGCTAAGCTGAGCCTCGACGAGAAAAACCATTTCTCTGATAAGGTGCATGAAGAAAACAAAGGAAGATACAATACAATGCGTCCAATAAGAAGTGGTCGGAGACTTTAGTTGCCTGGATATAGATACCATGTTCCTAAAATCAACCAAAACATGCTTTAATGCTGTATAACTACATCTATTGCTGTCCAGAGACCTTAACTTTTCCTTCGCTTTCTCACTTCCTTATCTGACAATATACCTAAGATGGTTCTATTGAATCGAATGGCCATGACCGACGATAACCACTTACCAACTGGTGGTGCGTATGCTTGTACGTTGATTTTTTCTGCTTCATTTGCCAATGTTTACCATCGGCTCTAAATTTACCGTTCATATATCAAGTGCACACAATAAAGCGGTACAAAGAGTCCTTGAATAGTTGAGAAGTGTTGCCACCTCACCAAATTATTATGTTATGTTAAATTATGTTTGCGGCGATTCGGACTGAATCGATTTGTTAACTACATCCTGTTTTCTAATTGTCGATGATAGTTATATATTTTTTGTGAGATTTTAACAAGATTAAGTGTATACAAGTAGCATATATGGAGAGTCTTTACAGTAGTAATAAAAAAAATATTTAAATTAAAAAATAAATAATTAAATAACAAAAATATCCTACCAGTAGTATGACTGCAAATTTTTTTAATAACTATATTTTTGGAACAGATTTCACATAGTAAATTTTACTAAGAGCGTTCGTTGCGCGTTAGGATATTGCTCCATATCTATATAAATATCTACGTCGCCTTCCAGATAGATTAGTCCGCTCCTGCGATACACTAATGATTTCGTCTGCGAGCATTATTATTAGTGAATGATCATTCAATCATTCAGGTCAATTATTTATTTATATATATACATACAAACAACTCGCTATAGCATCGCATGGATTAAATTAACTAATGAAGGTAACAAGAATACCACGCAAAAGACATCCAAGCCGGAAAATTTTCAAACTTTAGTATTTTTTCGGATTTTTTACGTATTTTACACTTGTCTGTCTTTCGTATCGCGCAGAAATTACTGTGCAGATTTCAATGATCCTCATATTTTAAAAAATGAATTTAAAAGTAAATAAAACAGTTCTAGGTAGCTATCTCATATTTCGTGGAATAGGACATATAAATTAGTGTGTAAAGTTGTGTTTAAAGGGGTAATAAAGCTTTATATTCTTTTCTCCAGTTTCTAATACACGGAATTAGGTAAATCAACTCCCAAGACAATAAAATGGGTCAAATTTAAATTGAAAATCATTTATTTATTCAGGTGTTTTGAAAATAACACAAATGCTTTAATGTAATTCTTTGTTTCTAATACTGTTTCAAACGAGTTACTAGGGCACTTATAAGAAGTTTGAGATGAATATACTGACACTGTTTGATTGACTATTATGATGAAAGTTGACACATGCCTGAATTTTTTAGCCAGGCAAGTTTTTTTTACTATGTGTTTTGTTGTAACCATAAAGTTAATATAATAGCGTGTTATAACTCGCCAACACATTCCCTGCTGCATGTCAGCTTGGGTACAGAGTATATTTTTTATTTTAATTTTGATGTGCGATGCTTTTTGTTTATGGACCTTTATTATGGAAAACATGATCATATGTTTCCTGCAATCAAAGGCAGGATAATATAGTGGCATTTCTACATCGAATTGAAGAATCCATATAACACGTTCATGATTATTTTTTACATTATAATAATATTTTTTTTACATAAAATAAGTTAAATCTTAAATTATTAATTCATTAATAACACTCAGAACCAGATAACTAAAATTATATTTCACTATATTCTGACTGTATTCTCGAACTCGGGAAATTTGTATTCGATTGATCCTGTATTCATTGAAGAATCTGATAATAAATCGTCCCTTATCATATGTGATTATTTACGATACATATCAAATAGGGCGCTGTACTGATCTACGAAGGTAGAAGGTTCAGAAAACTACGCAATATCCAATGGGAACCCATGAGCGTGATCGAGCATGTTAACTTGCGGGTTCTGTAAATATAAAATTGTTCTTGATTTTTGCAAGGTATTTAATAAATTTAGTGTTTGCTGTATTTGCCATTTTGTTTTTATCGTTTTAGGGATCAGTTTTCTTACTGAATTAAAAACATTAATTAAAAAAATTGTGTTAGTTAATGACGCAATAGTATATATATAACGCCATCTATTGGCTCCCATCATAGCTATGAGATTGTCTTGAAAAAAAAAGCATAATGCCTGAATATGACATTAATCAGTAAATTTGTTCAGAATTGATATTCCCAGTGATTAATATTAAAGTTATTCATTAATATTATTCGTGATTATGTCAATAAAAATGATGTCAAAGAATAGAATACAAATTAAAAGCTTTGACAATTTATCGTACTTCCCTTTCCTAGTCGGTTATGGAAGCTTGTTGATGAGATTTAGTTCAACAACACCTTTTTTAAAACCTTTTTTTTGTTTTCCAGAGGGGAAACCTTCAAAGGGTACCCGGTGCTGTAGAAGTGACACCAGGTTATATGGGATTTTTACCGCACTAAAACCCACTCTCCGATGACCTTCCTCAGTCCTATGTATAGGACTCCGGAGTCTCCAACGGTACGCAACCGGAATCCTGAACGCGTGCCCAGCCGGGCTGTGCTTGTGACGGGCCTCCGCTCATTCCCCACCTTCTGGTGTTTACATATGATCGCTGACTGGACAGTTCGAGCTCCCATCCTAGCCGCTCACAACCCCAGAAGCCCCCTTTCGCCTCTTACGACAGGCAGGGGATACCGTAGCCCTATTCTGGTCCCGAGCTCCAGTCATTACATTGCTTCCCCTTTGCAGGTGTGTGTAGACCTTTCGTATCTGGTATACTTAGACATGTTCATCTCTTAAACTCTTTTTGTTGCTTAGTTAATCTTGAACTATATTTGATGCAAGTTTTCATTACATTCACTTCGTTTGTCATAGCCTTTCCCTCTTTATTCTTCACTTACCAACTGGTGGTTAACAATTTCTAAAATATTAGATTTTTCGAAAAATATGACAAGTTTTATTTTAGGGGTTTTAATGTTCTCGTAGAGAACCTTGAATTTGCTCGATAACAAAATGTCTTATTCCGTAACACCGCACTGAAGTTAAGAAGGCTCGGCCCGGAAGCTATACGTGGGGAGAAAGATAAGCATACGTACACCTAGCAACCAAACAACTGTATTGTTATTTATGGGAATTTCAGTTCATGTACAGCATCCAAAGTGTACATAACTACTATAAGTCTGCCGTCACACTACTGGCGAATAAAACCTGGTACTTTCTGCAATGGCGTTTTTGTAAAATCCCCTTCGAATAAAATTTCATTTAATTTGTTAGTTTTCGTCGTATGTACTAGCCAGACACTAAAGTCCAATATGGCACATTTTAACAATTAACATGTCTTCAAGTCACTTCACTGTCTAAAGCAACGTCTCTATATACCATTATATGAGACTGTACCTAAATGTTAAGTTATTGTGACAAAGGTTCGCGAACATTTAGTAAAAAAAAAACCGACAGAGATAAAAATGCACTTGGAAAAATAGAAGTGGTTAGATCCAGCGTACTGATAAGAAGTACTTCCGATACGTTAAGCATATCTTGTCCTTATACCTCATGCGTAAAGCCGTATATGGCATACACGGAATTTATTGCTTGCGTCACTGGTTATCTTCTTATTTTGTAAAAATTGTTGAATTAGCGTGAAAAGTCTAGAGATTTCTAGTAAACCCAAAAAGCGGTATGAATGTAGCGCAATACCACCCTAAGTTCACACAACCTGCCGCTCAACAGCGGGGGTCACATCACGAGAGGGCCGTTGACCTCCTCGAGTAAAATGCCCGGGCAAGGAGGAATTCCTCGAGTTCCGAACACCTCATGCATGGACCGCGTCCCACTGTAGGGTGCCGTGGCGTGTGATGCCTCGTATCGTATACCGCGAGTCTTTCGGTTCTCTCGATCAACGAGTGTGCGACCGCCACAGTTAACTAAAGGGTGTTGCTAACTGTGCAGTAAAGTCTTTGTAGATTTATTTTGGCGATTTCTCGATATTGGAAAGGAAAAAAAAGATTGACAAACGGGTACCACACGAACCGAATGACCGCTGGCGCGACGAACGTGTTGACGCATGGCTTGAATTGCCTAACGTTTGTACTGTAAATAATTGAATGAACACAATGATGGAAAAGCTCGTAAGCTTCCAGCCTTTGGTTAATCGCTCGTCCCCGCTACTTATTTTTCGAATATGGACAAAAGAACGTATTCTTAAAAATAAAGCAGTGGAAAAATACTGCATGCAATGTTCAATCCGTTTATAACTCCAATGGCCATCGCCTGCCTTTTCACCATGCCGGTCTTACAGAAGGAATTCACAGTTACCCATTTTGAAATTCCTAATCCTATTCGTAGAAGTAGAAGCTGGTAAAGTAGGTTGTTACGTTTGTAAAAGATTTATTCTTCAAACTTGTAAAAATAATTAGTTTTCATTTTTTTGGATAAATACTGAAAACCTATATAAATTGAAATCAGTTGCCGCATACGTAAAAGATTAATACTTGAGAAGGGCCCGACTTGTCTTTTGTTGTGTTCATAATAATCAGGACTAATTATGTAAAGAACAATTTTTTTTGGAATTCGACTGAAAATTTTTAAAATTTAAATGTTATTTTATATAAAAATCTTAATAATAAAATGTGACGTTCCATTTGACAGTTCCGTTCAATAAATGTTCTGGTTTGATCAAAGGGGTTTTTTATATAAAACTGTTTTGTTGATGAAATGACTGACAGAAACTGACATGTAATAATAAAATAATCATACTGAATATTTTTTGCTTAGCACACTTCTCATTTTCCTTATGTAAATTACACCCGTGCGAAGTCGGGGCAAGTTGATATTATTAAATAAAATTAAAACATTTATTTACGTTCACACACTCACAAAATTGAAACAACGTATAATGCGGCTCTCAGTACCACTCCTTTATTCCGTCAATTTCCCTTCCCATAAAACCCGGCAACCTAGGCCACAATTTCCTGTGAGTGGCAATTGACGTCCTCGACATCTCGCTTGGAAAGATGACTTTGACATAATATACGCTAACGAACTGACTCAATCTCTGGTGGAAAAAACCTGTGTGTGGAATGATCCAGGTAAATTAAGCCGAGTACCTAACCTCGCTACATCCAAACTGCAAGTCTGTGACAAAAACAATTCCAACGCTTATGATAAAATTGTGTCATTGTCGGTATGCTTTGGAATTTAAACCAAGTATGACGCATGAATAGCTTCTCGTTCAAATGTTAGTTTCCTGCGTATGGTCCCGCAATCAAACAGACATTTTCCTAAATTTTGTGCCTTAAACTTAAATCCCTTAGACTCAAGTCACTCAGAAGTAAACTATTGCGTGTAATTCTACATACTAGAGATTTAAAATAAGACCTTTAAAGGTAAAACTGGAAATCGTATTTGATCAGAGTATCGTCGACGTATTTACCTTTATAATTTTGGGAAGAAACCTAAAGTCTGCATTAGCGCAACTGGTTGTAACAATAACATGGAAATTTTGACAAAAATAAAATCTAGTCAAGTAAACATTAAATGCGAGTACATTTAATGTTATATTTAATGGTACCTTACTTCGAATGAATCCGGGAACATATCCGTTTCCCATGCAAATTTTAGGACTTATAATTTTCGTTCAGAATATCTTTTAAATCTCAATGAAGGGAAGTGGAATGGTAAATTTTCATCCTGAAAAGAAGAGGCGGATACGTTGATTTATGAAAATCGATGTACATTGCTCACTGGACACTGTTATTTAACATTTTACTCATTGACCCACTCAATGGAACAAAATTTACGATAATGGTCTTGGAGGATACGACGCTTTATATAAGGACAAACAACACTGGACACTAAGGCCTCTGACGTGGGAATGAAGACGAATTGTATCACCTTCCTTGCGATACACTATCCATAAACCTGTATAATTATTTGTTTTTAAATTACCGCGTCTTGTCTGCATGAAAATCTGCATTTTTTGTAGATACGGGGTTCAGAGTGACAGACGAACTAATAAAGATGTTGTTTTATAGCGAGTGATTCCCATCTATCCATCAGCCTTTGGAAGTCCACTATTGGTCATAGGTCTTTGCCAGTTGTGCAACTGTAATCGGTTCTGATCCTTATGAATCCAGCGTATATCCGATGGGATCCGATGCGCATATCCTTTTTCAGTTCGTCAATCCATATGGTCAGAGGAGTGCAATCCTCCGTTTGCCACTTTAGTCGACTAATTCTGCGATCTATACCAGTAGGTCTTGAACGTGTACGAATTTCATCATTACGGTTCTTTGTCGTAGAGAAACATCGATTTTGACTTTCTCCATAGCAGGTTTCGCGATTTTAAGCCTATGTCTATGTGTATATGCGGCATGTATCCCTTCAAATAACATTTATAATGCTTATATAAAGGTTAATTTTGATGACAATCCATGCAATACAAAAAATCTCGTAATGGGATTTTCACAGTAACTTATACAGTTACTAACACAGTTTATTTAAATATGTTTTTGTATATTAGAAAAAAAAATGAGAAATACCTTTATCTATCTGTGTATTTAAAAAGGAAACAAGTAAAATTAGATTTTGAACATTATTATTACTCATATATTTGAAAAAAAAATGTGCAAGTTTTAAATAAAATAAAGTGCAGTGCGGTGAAAAGCAAAATATCTCCTTAATACAGTATTACTTATACCGTCCTTTTGTAGAAGAAAGACGAACATAATTTACGATTATTTTCTGAAAAGATACCAAACCTGCTTTTAAGAGGTATTCTATACTCAGTGGGTTTTAAAAAAAGGAAAATATTTCACCAGTAATAATGTGTTTGTAGTGGCGGCTCCGCATCAAATATAGGGGATAGTATTAAGTATCGTATTTAAAATGCTTGTTAGATATATTTCGGCAAACCGAAAAACAATAGCTTTTTGTTATTGAATATTACTTTTTCATTGAACAAGAGATTCGTAGTCGGGATAGGTATTGGAACTCCTTTATTTAGGAACCAAAATAAGTTTGTATTTCATAATAATACCTTTTGTAAAAAACAAAATGATTTCGGAATTTGATTAACTAAAACATCGCGAAACCAAGAAGTTTCGTCGGTTCTATTTTCCATCACATAATGTTAAAAAAATTAACTTTTGTTTTGTTAGCTACATTTTGTTAGCTAAATGAACTCTAATTTTCACTTTAACTATAAATTTCATAAAAAATCTGTGTTTTGAAGATCTATAGATATATTCCACATGCTTACATACTTTAGACTTTTTCATCCCTCAGTTATAAAATGTACCCTTAATTAATTTTATTCACAATTTTACTCTCTATTATGTACAATAGACGAACTGACGGATAGACTGATAAGACAAAAGTGTAAAAGAGAACCCTTTTTGTGAATGACGAATCAAATACAAATACAGAACTCTAAAAATAATAACCAAACATCACAACGTAGCCGCCCTAAACGATAATTACAACTTACATTTGCAGTCCTTCGCTAACTTATTAAACTCAAAATCTCTGCTTCCTTTGGAATATTATAAAAATATTATTTTAACTAGAGAGATTTGCAAACAGTGTTTGACTTGCGTTCAATCAACTGTTAGAACGTGGGTGTATTGAGTAGAAAGCTGCGACATAATATTTGCATAAAGGAAAAATTTTCCAAGGCGATATTATCTTGGCAAGCGTTTAACACGTTTTAGATAAAAACCTTGGAGAATAAAGTCATAGTCTGCGTTGTCAAGCGATTTGAAACCTAGTTGAATCTTATCATCTTTAACTTAATAATAATATTTATTTGATACTAGCGGCCCAGTCCGACTTCGTTCAGATTGGACAATTAATTATATGATAATTAAAAATTTCATATCTTTTGCCTTGATTAGCCAACATCACATTAACTGTCATTTTATATAGCCTATCATGTGCACCATCACGAGTTTTCAGTTCATACCAATTCTCACGTAGATCGGTCAAGCCGTTCTTGAGTTATAACGGGACATACAGACAGACAGGCGGGCAAAAATTTTTTAAATGGTCAAATTGATGTCAGTGTATCATAAAACAAATATTTATCATGAAATTTGACAAAAATGGAATGTACTGACAGTAACACCTTACAGATTTATATATACAGATAAACGAGCAGACGAGCCACCTGATGATAAGTGGTCAAAGAAAGTACTGGCTCTCAAGCAACACGACGAGTCGTTTGGCGGCTGACTCAAGCAAGAGCGTGGTAGCTATGTAGCTAGACACGCTGCACGGAAATAAACATAATAAATAAGATAAGATACATAGCTAATACATGCAATATATATATATTTTACATTTATGGATGTATGAACTAGACTAGGTACTGTTAGAATTGAGAATATTGCGCTACACATAGCTGAATTTGTCGACACTGCACTATGTATATATGTATATCGATACTTTGTTGACTGTCAACAAAGACTTTTACGAAACAAGTAAATCAAAAAGTAGCTAACATCCGCTGATGGCATCAACAGCCCGTTACAACTGAAGTCCTGATTTGTATTCTACGGAGACGCATAATCGAAAAACACTCGGCTAAAACGACCTTTATATGAAAGTAACTTTTAAAATTACAAAGAATATTTTATTATTGTATCCATGGAGCCTATTGTTCCTACAAGAAGTCGGACTTTCAGAAATTGCGAGAAAGAAATAATTTGAAAAGTTATAAGAACAATGACACAGCTATTTATATCCAGCTGCACAGGAACGTGGTGTTCACGTAATCTTGTAACTAAATTAACTAAACTAATAACATTGTTTTAGTCAAGTTATTATTTTAATCGTTACCAAGATCCAGAACTATCAGAAACTTACAATACATCAAATAAAACGACACGAAAATACTTTAATCTCATTATCGTGTTGTGATATGCGATGTTTTAATGAATCATTTTTTGTTATTCTTTACAACCTTTCAACGAGACGAGTGAATCCCAAAATTCGTTGTGAGAGCAGTAAAACTCGTAACAACAGTTGTAACTCCAAGGTAGCGATAATATTTTGACTACTGGTCAACCCCTTGTTTATTTCTACAGTTCCATGTTCTTTCTACAGTTCCATGTTCTAGTAAACAGGCAGTATTCTCTTCCCGTGGATGTTAAATGAATAATTGATATGTACTTAGTTACACACCTACTAGCGGTTACTCGTCAGCTTTAGGCTGAACGTAAGATGGAAGTATTTTCTAATATGTCGCTGTGAGGCGGGTACTCGTGACATGTTTATTGGACGCCGATTTATCCACGCAACCCCATGAATGGGTGTCATGGCTAAACTGACATCTAAAACAATTTAGTCGCGACTAGGATTTTATCATACAAGTTCGTTAGTATCAGAAACCACTAGGTACTAGTTTCGTGTATTATAACTTTGTAATAGTTTAAACAAACAGTACTTTCGGAGATCACTATTAGGTACATTTCCAGAAACAGGTTAATATTTATGAAGTAACTGAAATAAACTTAGTTTATATGCTAACATACGTAATTTTCATAGCCAAATGCCGATGTTGTGTTAACCTTGAATGGTCGACGAAATTAATCAACGCAGGAACATTCGAACATTTGATGGGTGATCGCTACAACTCCTATTTATGAATCGTATTTCGGATAACGTGGTCATTATGAGATAGCAATTAATAGGTAATGTCGGAAACTTTCAGGTGACATAAGAAGTTACGACATTTTTGTTGGCTAATAAACGCTCCATTGATCTCTGGTGCAGAGTGATAACATATAAAGCTTCAAATACGAAGAAAACCCGGTGAGCTACAACGGGTTGCTAATGAGCTGAACTAAAGAGACTAATTTATACTCTGCGCAAACTAGCTAAAGTCTGAAGTTTCGTGCTAACTTCATATAAATCCTCCTTAGAACTGTTGTTGAAATTGTGTCAGCTTTATAGAATAGGTACTTTTGTTCATTCAATTCATAAATGTACATAACATAAATCCTTACATAGATAAATCCTTACAGTCCTAATAAATAGATTAAATAAATAATAAATCGCGGCTATTGTAACTTTAGATGCATAAATATTAAGGCTTTAAGTACTACAAAGTAATATTTTTTTAAATAAACAATTAAAAGAAGTAGATTATTCTACTCTGCGCATGATATTCAGGTCCAGTTATGACCTGGATGATTTCAAGTCAAAAGTGAACAAATGGGCTTTTATCAAGTGAGTAGCATACATTAGACCTGATCATCAGGATTGTAGTCAAATATTATAATAAGTAAAAAAGTTCGCACACAGTCTAACACTAGGATGCCCTGATGTAGAAGGCATAGATACAATACAATAGATATAATAGGGTCATCATCAAGTAGGCTACAGGATTTTCAATGTGATTCGTATTAAAACTGTAATGGAAAATAATTTGTATTTCGACCAAATTGGGGCGACCTAAAATTATGACCTCAATCCCATGCTAGCAGAACAGAGTGTCATAAGAGGCGACAGAAAGTGGTCAGCTATGTGGGAGCGGAGTGGGTGGGAACTTGAGAGACACAAATTTCAATCTTCCTTCTTCTTTCTTGGCCGACTACGTATCAGTGATGCCTTTGTTGTTACTAATGTTCATGGTCCATGGCAGTAGATAACCACTTACAATCGGATAGCTCGTCTCTGCTCGTTCATCAGTTATTAACATTAAAATAATAGAGTGGATCAATACATGTTTTTTGAATTCTTATCCATTTGTGCAGGTATCAGTTGAAAATCACAAATCAGATTTAGATAATAATTATTAGGTATATTTATAATTTATTTTACAGATATTTTTTAACTTAACTTAACGAATTTGTACCCACAGGCTATGTAATAAAAATAGTATGAAAATTATTGTAACATTATTGTAACATGGTTAATATCGCCATACTTGGCCAATCGTGTCGACTATAGTCTTAATAACCCTCTCGTTGTGGAAGAAAAGCTGAATCGATCTGTGGAACAATTATGGGTTGTAATGATGACAATGAAGAAAATTGATCCTTAAAACAATTTGTGTGTTTAGTGGTAGTGCTTTTATCAACAAAAACGTTGGTTTTCGAAGCGAAACGACTTACTGCAACGTGACAGGTAAGTAATAACAACTAAGATAATGGTTTAATGTTTGTTCAAACATTTTTAACTGTAAATAAGCGTAAATGGCAAAATTTACATGAGCATATGAGTACTCTATCAAGCCATGAATTTCATATTTGTTTTTCCCTCAGTGAATTCGCTACTACGAGCGAGCGAATTACAAAAATAATACTAGCGACGCCAAAAACTCACAAGTTTTATTGAAATATCATTAATATGTGTTTCAGTTGCTCTGAAATATGAAACTATATTTTCCAACAAACTAATTTTAATTGACGACGAGCGAACTAAACAAAAACATCAAAAATTTATGAAAACGATATATTTCTCGTTTGCAATAGTGACAGATTTTTTTTGGCTCATAAAAATTCATGTTTTCACATTATAATAAAATATTTTTTTACTATTTTTAGCGTATTGCTGTGTTGTTTGACGGCTCTGTAGCACACAGTCATTTAACATTTTCTCAAATAGAGCAACAGTTTGTTAGAGTAATTTGGACATGCCTTATTGTACATAAGGCTGAAAATGTGCCATTCGCATAATTTATTATTATTTCTGGATATCTGATGTATACCCTGGCACAGTTGCGATAAATAGTAAACATAATGCAATCACCAATTGTATGAATATTTCTGCAAGCCTTCTCTTCCCCGAAATAATCCTCCGACGCATCAGCTGGCAACTAACCCCTTTAAAGCAGAGTGAATATCCTCTAAGCCTTCTCAATTTCGTGGAAAACTATACGGGTCTTATAATGGAAGCTAATGGATTGTAGGCTGACCTTAAAACTGAAGTGTTAACTCGAATTCAGGAATATTATTGCTCGACAATTTAGGAGGCTTATACTACTTTTAGTAACGTTGGGGCTTATTTAAGCAAATTGATCAACTCGAAAATTCTAGGCACCCTGCATGATCTAAATTAAGCCATCATGGGCCGTCGGCAACATGATTGATGTCAGGTCGGAGGGTTAAGGAGTAATCCTACAGGGATTGTATTTAATACAAAATTGTGAAATTTTTATTTTCACCTCAGTAGATTTGAAAAGGTACTTGCGTTGCTTTAAACCAATGGGCTCAATGAAATTTTGCTCGCTCAGTAGAAAACTGTTTTGAATTTAGAACACCGCGAATACTTTTTTATTTTCTCACGTTCAATTTCATAGAGCTTTAGTGTTTCGCCGAGTTGGTTGGATGGATGAATGTAAAGTTTCTTTAGGGTTTTCATATTTGGGGGGGCACGGCAACCCATCGATCCTGTCGTTATCGATAGACAGCAATTGTCAAGCTGTGTTGGAAACCTGAGCTAGTGATATTTTTTTAGTTGAAGACCCCATGCAGGCGAATTTGCATAATCACTATTAAAACGGTGTTTGCACCAGTAATGGAAACTATTAGGTTTGAGAATGAAATAATGTAACAATTCGGATTTTAATTATAGTAAATCTGATTTAATACCAGAAACTGAAAATAAAATTATGAATTCAATTCATAAAAGTCCGTTCTTTGCTATATTCATAAACAGGTCTGATTATAATATCTAGTAAAGATATATTTACAAATGTTAGTGAGTAAATTAAATATAAGACTGATAATATTTTCCTTTTGAAATTACTTATTGTGTAATCTAAATCAAAATATATCTATAAACACATATATCATAAGTCTCCGTTCTGGATTTTTTAAAACATACGAAAACTAAACACTTAGTTCGTGGGGCCCTGACACTCATTATCTTTTCAGATAAATATAACAAAAGCTGAAAAATAGGAGCTGGAAGCTTTCTCGCTCGGCGTATAAACATTGCTATACAACGAGGGAATGCTGCCAGCATTTTGGGCTCTGCACCACAAGGACGTTATTTTAATTAATAATTTTATTTTAATGTAACTTTATAATTTACATCTGTAATAGATAATACACTATTATTGATTTATTACTATTGTTTCTATGTATATGTATATATATTATGGGGATTCATTTGAAATGCACTCACAGATTAAAATTAAATCATTTCGGATATAACGATTAATGTGTCTACATCATAACTCAGTTTTTATGCAATTTAAAAACATTGATTATTCTGAAAATGTTCATGGATTTATTCCAACA
Source organism: Megathymus violae (assembly GCA_003671415.1). Classification (NCBI taxonomy): domain Eukaryota; kingdom Metazoa; phylum Arthropoda; class Insecta; order Lepidoptera; family Hesperiidae; genus Megathymus; species Megathymus violae. The sequence continues at coordinate 15,576,557 of PDGT01000001.1, forward strand.
TGTGTGCAATATACTGTAGTATTGAGATAATAAATTTAGTATTACTTCTCAAACTTTATAAATATATTCGTAACAAATTAAATATTAGTACATAAATTCAATGTAACTGGATTCGGCTTTTTTCGCTATAAATTAAAATTCGTTTGCAAGTGGAACAAAATTATATTGTAGCAGTTAAACTTCCGTAAACAACGAAAAGTCAAACAAAGTTCTCGAAAGTAGTAGGTTCCTAGAAAGTCTCATTAATTTTGTCCATCGATGTTCAGGAAACATTTTATCGACACATGTAATTTTAACGTTTCTCACTCACTCTCATAGTTTATAACATTTATTCGCAGGCATTATAAATTTTAAAGTGAAATAGGTACTTACGATTACAGTTTTTTATTCTGATACTAGTAACATTTGTTAGCTTGTATCTGGTAAAATAATTCTTGCCTCTATTAACTGGATTAACACGTGTTGAGACTAAAGAAATAGAACGGCAGTTAAATGAAAGTGTCAGCTTATCCATCATTAGCTTGTTTTAAAACTTGTAATCTATCGTATATTTTCACAATATTAGAAGCAGGACACCTAATCAACATTAATATACGGTATACTAAAAGGCATAAACGAAGAGGTGTAAATTCATTTTATACGAAATTATTCCTTTAAGAGTCAGTTTTAAAGTAAAATTTAAAAAATTGTTTTATTGCCACAAGTACAGAACAGTGATAAATATTATTTACTAAGCCTTTAACAGATTTTCCATTACTAACTTTTATTTCGTATCCCGCGGGAAAAGGTTAACATCCCAGTATAAAATATATCCGAGATAATGCCTAACATAAGTTATAAAACATGCTAAATACCATTGGAATCTTTGGAATAAGTTCCACGGCATGCCATAGCATGACATTAGTTTAAAAAGATAATAAATTTATTTATTTGTTATATGAATCATACTGACGACAAAGCTGTAATATATGACTATGTAAAATTACACATTAGATTTTTTCTCTAATATTTTTTGTGCCTTCAGGACTTTCCCAATAGAGAAAATCCCGAAAGTTAATATTGTTTTGAATTATTCATTTTGAAAAGAAAACTAAAACCATTAGGAGGCCTTCGGAGTATCTATACTCCTACGGATTTACGTGTTTTCATTTTCGTATTACAATATCGAATTATTTATTTGAATATCAGGAGGGATAGGTTGCTATGTTCATGTCTTTTTTTTTAACTTAGCTGAAAGCAAGAAAAAAAATATGACAAGTGTTACGAAGTCCATAATGTTGTTAAAAAATGCAAAAGGTCCGTTTCGCCAGCATGAAAGACTAAAAACCTGCATCACTAGTATTCTGAATGGAGATCAGGGTCAAACAATAGGGGTTTTTATGATTTGTGACAATTATTGAGTATCTGTTAACAATTAAAAGGCTTTCTTCTAGATCGTCTGCATTCGTGACCTCCCTAGCAGCGATAGCGACTACTTTCGATTTGAACCAATTTATTGTTAGGTGTAAATCTGAATCTCTGTAAAATGTAAAGGAGTTCTATCTACTTGAGTAAAAAAAATTGAATTTAATGAAAATTACATTAATCAGTTTGGTTTTTCTAGAGGAAAAAATACCACTGATGCAGGCATAGCACTCCTTAAACATATTTTTGATGCCTGGGAGTGCAAGCAGGATGCTATTGGTATTTTCTGTGACCTCTCAAAAGAGTTCGATTGCGTCGACCATAATATATTAATGAATAAATTTAGGCATTATGGTGTCTCCACACAATCAATTAGCCTTATAAAATCTTATCTTTCTAAGCGTATTCAAAATGTAGTTATCAATGGAAAAGTATCCCCAGGGGCAAACATTACCATAGGTGTCCCTCAAGGATCAATAGTAGGACTATTATTATTTTTAATATATATCAATTATCTTCCTTATTTCACGAGGGACTTGTGTAAAACTGTATTGATTGCTGATGACACCGCCTTACTTTTTAAAGTAGATAGGATAAAACAATGTTTTGATGATGTAAATAATACTGTTTCGCAAGTGTTAAACTGGTTCACATGTATAATAGATTTAACCAAATGTTATAATTTTACCAAATGTTAGATAAGTGCCAACTCACATTGTGTTAAATAAGCAAGTGCTTGAACTAGTAAATTCTACCACATTTCTTGGAATCACTATTGACTCACGACTACAATGGAATCCTCATATTGATATCTTGTTAGGAAAACTTAGCTCTGCTGCCCACGCTGTTAAGAAAGTGAGGCTCTTAATGGATGTAGAAACAGCAAGATTAGTTTACTTTAGCTACTTTGTTATGGTTAATTGCTGTGGGGTTCAGCTGCAGATATTAAGTCGATTTTTATATTACAGAAAAGAGTAGTACACGCCATTCACAACCTCAAGCCTAGGGATTCCCTTAGAGATCTGTTTAAAGAAATTGATATATTAACTGTAGCATCACTATATATTTTTCATAATATTATATACGTTAAAAATACTCTGATAGTTTTCTTAGAAAGAGTAATTATCACAATAATAATACTAGAAATAAGGCTAAACTGATTGTTCCAAATTTCAGACTAAGTATAACTGGTGGCTCTTTCATGGGTAGATGTGTCAGAAATGCCATACTGTAAATTTAAAACTCACGTCAAAGGCATTCTTATGCGGAAATGTAATTACAAACTTGATGATTACTTTCAGGATAGGACTGCTTGGATATGAGTTTAATATTAAGTCAGTTTATAGTCATAAGTGCGTTCTGTAACTGTGAATAGGAAAATACCTCCCGGGAGTTACTTGCCGCTTCTTCTTCCGGGACCACTCACGGTAAAGATTTGTGTAAGCGATGGCGTAGTTTGACGTTTGAAAAGTGTTTGTAAAAACCAACTTCGAATAAAATATAATTTCATTTCATTTTATTTCAATGCAAAATTACGAACCAAAGGTAGGTACGAAGGTATTCATTCGCCATCATCAGAATGTAACTGATTAAACCGTAGAGGAGGTCGATAGTACTAAAAGTAACAATACCAAAACCTTTTCATTACGATCTTTCAGATATACGGTTGACTATGGTAATGTAGAGTCTTTTTGGGTATCTATTAAAGCATAGCGGTTGATGTATTTTAGTTATCAGAGTGTACAGAAAGCGATCAGTAAAAATTTCACTCTATTTATGACAAATCATGTTATTTTATCTAATGCAGTGCATATCTATTTTGATGATAACTAATAATCTCAAACTCGTCCTAATGAATCACTGTGTCACTCAATTGTGTATTTATAAACAACTGCCAATTTTTTTCTATCGATGAAAGAATATAAATAAGAGAGGAAAAGCTATAAATAATAATCCAGGTAATTTCGCTGGAATAAAATCCAGGTTAGTATCGTGAAAACTTTCAAATAAATGACGCTATGCAAGAGACAATTGTAATAAAAGAGCAATAAAAGTACATTTTACCTGAAACTGAAGAATTTCAATACAAATAATTGTTACAATAGCAATACAGTTTTATTTTTTATTGTAACTATGAAACTTTAATTATACCTTCAATAAACGTGAGCTTAAACAGAAACTGAGCTTTTTTATATTTTGCTTCATAGAAAAGATCACGAATCCTTCGCTCAGCAAACAGTAACTTGACTGAATGGGTTGTAAAATAACTTTGTTAATTTTTTTTTCTTTCTTTCTTCTTTTTTCTATTTCTCTATATTTAAAATAAACAAATCCGGAACAGTTACATTTTTATTATTAGCATAGATTAGAGGGTCGAAGCCTTGGTAAATGGATCAAAGGTAGCTTCCGGCAAAGTGGATTGATGAGCTGAACAAAACGGCACGAAGCCGTTGGATTCAGAGAGCCCAGAACGGTCAATGGCAATTAAGGCAAGTCTATGTCCAGCAGAGGACTATGAAAGGCTGATAGATAGGCACTGGCACTGGATTTTACTTCAGCAATCAACCGAAAATATTAATTTTTTAACGTATTTTGGGTGAAAAGTTATAGGTTATTTTGACAATCAGGTTTTAGTTTACAATGTGCGGCACAATGCAGGGTTGTTTGTACCATGCTTAAAAACGTAGAATCTAAGTGCATTATCGTGTCCTTTCTTGTTGGTATTTTGTAATGTGAGCGTAAATTATCTTTCAGCGCGATGAATAATGCTGATATGAACAGTGCATTATATAAACTTTTCCTCCCACACTCACAACACTACCTGGATATTCCATCATATGATATGAAAAGTACAGTCACATTACGGAATAATTATAAAATACTGCTTTTGTACTAATATGATAGTATCTGGATAAACAGTTCGCTTAGTTTCATGTATCAACTGACTTGCCCTATTCAGGTTCTTAATGAAACACAAACTTTCTTGAAGCATTTATTTTTACATAAAAGCTAGTGGGTAACCCTTGTCAATTTAATTTAATTTAATTATTTCATTGTTACATTGATTGATAAACCTAAATAGCTATATAAACGTTATTCACATATTACTTCAAATAATTAGTAAACATTAATATTTAATTAATTTATATATTTTAATGTAGCAGTAGTGTTTAAGTAAGTGTACAGAGAACGAAAATCATTCGATTTTCAAAAATATTTTTGAAAAGTGAAGTACGCAAATTAACTTCGAATTGAACATAAATTTCATTCACAAATTCTTTATCAATACTGATTCGACTACGTCATTTATGTTTGTTAAAGTTTAAGAATTAAAAATATCTCTAACGGAAACTTAATGAAATCAAACGCTTATTTTAGTTTAATTTAAAAAAGAATATATTAACGATTACATAACAAAAATGTTTTGGACCAGCTTAGCGGCACAATATTTAGGGAATTCTGCATGCTTTGACAAAGGCACCGATCCTTGATCCATCAAGGGTAGCACTTTTGAAAGATTTGTCCTTCGAAAAAAGCACTGATATATCTCTTAAATAAACAATGTATTCTATGACTATTTATGATATTTGATCCTTCGTAAAATACTTGTAAAAAGTAGCTTTATTTATTTTCATCTCAACAAGTTATCTGACATTATATCTTATAAGAAATTTTATAGCCAACAAGTCGGAGAGGCGATTTTAACGCAGAAAGAAAAATTAAAAAGTACATGTTGCTAAGTTTATACGGATCAAAACGTGTAAAAGTTTTATATTTCGTTTAATTTTTGACAGCTTTTACAATATCGCAGCTGAATTCCATAGACAGTTTTTTTTAATAGTCATTGTGAACAAAGTTATCTATTTTAAATATATCGCGTTTGTTCGAGAATCACTGGCTGACACTGAAGTGTATTTTTAGAATATCGACGCAATGATGCGGGATATCTTTGTATTCGTTAACGGCGCGAGGAAATAGTACTGGTATTTAAATTTACATTTGCCTTTATTTTAATTGTCTGGAAATGTTACAGTATTAACAATACATTTGTGGCGAACTTTGCTACAGTATGTGGAAATAGTATAAGTAGGTTTCATTACATAAAATTGTTTGAAATAGACACGAATATTCTTAACACATGGAGCATACAGTTTGAGAAAACAAAACAAAAGGATTCCAAAACAGTGAGCGGCTTAAATCCTAAAAAAATATTTATTTATATAAATATAAAAAAACCTTTTTAGTTCATCTAACTGAAGTGGGTGTTTAGCGTAAGAAAAACAGAAGAAAAGAAAATTTCTGGATCCATGAGGGGGATTAAGCGCAAGTCAAAAAAATGTGACAAAATCATACAAAATTACGAGAAAACTCAATAAAATTGAATCAAGTTTGGTCAAATATTTAACAAATCACCAACCATATGATGCAGAAACTAGTGAAATACTTGCTCATAGCAACGTTACGGTTGTCAGGTCTCATGGCCATCGACGTCAATGGCGCCGATATGATAATCCTGTAGTGCCATCTGTAAATGCTATTACAATGTAATACCCAGATAGCGAGCTGTATGCTGCCGGTTTTCAGTGTTGCTATCATAATAACTACCATTCACGTTATGTCTATTGAATATTTACGTAGTACGTGGCTATGTGACATGTAATCTGCTGTAAGTTTCGTTTTTTGAGTTCCATATATCTGAAACAACACAATATTACAAAGATACTCGCGGGCCTATCTGTCTGTCATGACTGATTTTTTTCGAATATATTAAGAAGGTTGTAATTTGGGCAAAATAACTTTTGCCAATATATTGTAATAAATGAAACGGTTCCTTATGACGCACACAAATATTTTTTTAATTCGTAAATTTATAGCTTATTACTATTAAAATAAATGCAAAAGAATACACATGCTCAATTACAAGATATAAAAATATAAATCATATAATTTTATCAATAGTTACTTTACAGGAAAACATATACAAAAATGCTATCTTTAAATTTTCACAGGAAATGGACAATACTCTTAGATACACTAAAAATACGCAACCTCATCCCTCCAAAGTCTGTTTCTTTTACAAGGTTTTCGATATCCGGTGCTATTTCACGATAACTCAAAAATTTTTAGCTACTTTGGAAAACTGTGCTTAAAAGCCAGTTTTGTTACTGTGAGCTACTTACGATTTTAAAACTAAACATTTATGTCAATAAGTGAATTGCAATGATTTTTTATTGTAATAGTTTTTTTGCTTCTACTAACCGAGGTCTTTTTTTTAATTTAAAAGTGATTCCTAACTTTTGTTCAGTTTATCTTATATTGTCTCATCTAGTGAATATTGTATTACATTAAAATTAATTAAAATAAGATGTTAAAAATCTTAAACCAGTGTACACAAATCCTTATTGCGAACAGTGTTAATGCAACAGAATGACTACACATACAAGCACGTCACGACACTGCGGTTTCGCTCCACGTTTAAATCGAATATGCTCGTGTCGTGGACGCCTGAGATTTTATGAACATTACGATGTTCGCTGGAATGTATTTTTCTATGCAGGGATTGTTCTGTGTATACCTTTACCTTTTTTGCGCATGATGTACATACAATGCGAATATCATAACGTGAATTATGTAGGTCTGGTCATAGATTAACAAACGATTCAGAAAGAACAAATGAAGATTTTTAGGACAATTGACGAACGTATGGACCGATAGATGGTAAATTATCATCGCAGTTTTTGCCAATTATTTGAAGCAGCAAAGGAAATACGTTAAAAATGAATGGTTCATTTTTAGAAGACTCCTTCATTCTCGTTGTGAAATCAACTGTCAAATGACTTTTATGTGTTTTGCAGCCTCGAAGATTTAAAGCGGGTCTTCTACTTCCATTCTGCCCTTCAACGCTTTTGTGATACCTGTGGGGTTATTAAAGTGGTGATGTTATTATTCTTCAATCGACATAAAAAAGTAGGTAGTAAATAGTCAAACGGGTAAAATAAATATCTGCAGTTAACACGCAGTAGACGTGAGACTATTAGCAAACTAAATAGCGAGAGAATGGGATGAAAGCACTATCAAACGTGGGACTATATGGCTTATTTATGATAATAGTGGTACCTTGTTTAAGTGTTATCTTATTTTCATTTTCATTTATAATGATAATCAAAATAGTTACAAATACACGTAAACAATACACCACGACTATTCCCAAAGTTTTGCAATACGCGGGAGCACATATGTACCAACACACGTAAAACACTTGCATCAAATCAAGTATTAGACAGTGAAATATAATTATATACTTACTATACCATGCGTTTTCTCTCCGTTTCAGTTCGACAATACGTAAGCGCACACAAGTACAAATATAAATCACGCCTGGTACACAGAAGTGGGGAGACTACGAAGCACCAGATAAAGAGGAAAGGAAGATAATAAAAAAAAATTATATCTGTATACTATCCTGAGAGCTTGGCTTGGATTCAAAAGATTGAAACAGATCCTTTTACTCCAAAATTATTCTCGAGTACTATTTACGAGCGTGACGAACATAGACCATAATGTTATGGTTGGTTGCAAGAGACGATGTTGCAATGAGATTTACGCGTGGTTAGCCTAGTAGACAATTTTACTGAATACAGGCAAACGTTGGTTAACTGAAAAGCAAAATGTCTTTTATTATTTACTAGTAACCGGCCTATGTTTCGCTTTGGAAAATTTCACGGGAACATATCTATATCGTAGAATGAAAAGTTAATAATCATTCTAACCTGTTTAGTGCTTTAAGTTCATACATGTTCTAACAACTAGACAAGATAGACAAGAATTACAAAAAAATATTCAAGACTTTAGAATTGATAATGAAGTCTTCCTGTATTAAAATTTCTATAAAATATTAGATACATCTTTATTATTGGTGTAAATATCGCACAACTTTGTTCAAGCTACTTTATATTTAAATTAGTATATTATCTGCTTTCTCTAAAAGATTCGCTAAAAGTTATTAAGTTTATACATCAATATTGATATGATCAACACCAGGGATTCCCAAACTATTTTTGGCAAGAAACCCCTTTTCCAAAATGAAGAATTACCTCAGACCCCCATCGTTAAATTACTTTAAAAATCCACTGCCATGCACTAACATACAAAAGCGTAAAAAACGTAACACAACTTACACAGTATCTTGATCGTTTCAAATAAGAACTTGTGTTAATTAACAGGGGTCGATTTTTAGACCTCGTCGACCCTCAACATCAATTTTCGTTTGTCCCCTGGGACACCCTGACCTACACCATTAATAATAACTACGATAAGAACACACAGCCCAATATAACTAGATCCCATGAGTATCGATATAATTTCCGAGTCCTCATTGTTTCCAAATGTTATTTATTATATATTTATGAGCGCGACGAACACGAGGAAAAGTTTTATGGCTCCCGAAACACTTAACTCCTACTGAAATCCTTCGATTCGGAGAATAATGCAACTTTACTGCGCTTTTATTGCAACTATATTATATAGCATATTTACAGCTTTGAGCTTATTTCCACTGCATTAATACAGTTAACGTATGTCGTCAATGGTGCCGTTAAAAAAACATTATGAATAGCTCGAATATTTTCATATCGCGCAGAAATTATAGTTTTGTTCTATTGATTTCTTTTTTTATGCTAGTATGGAATTCATCTAATGTACTCGAAAAGCATAGGTTTCTCAATAAGGTTCCTCTAACAGGCACCTGAACTCTGTCAGGAGAAGAAGTGAAGCTGAAAAACTGCTGCAAAAAGCTGCAGAAGTAAAGAAACCTCAATCTACGGCATTATCTATAATATTGATGCACAGAGCCACAGATTTTCGAGTGTGTTGGATGAAATTCATATATATATCACAATATAATGTCTCTATTACACGTGTTGACCTTTCTAACCAAACAGATATTTAGCATGCAGCAAGCATTTGTACCAGAATTAGTACAGGGTGAACCTGGCAAACCAAAAGTTTTACAACATAATAAACTACATGTACAATTAGGTAATATTTATAAATATACAATTTTAAAAATCTTTTCTCTTGCAAAATGTAGGTGTGTAGTATGGATCACTAAGGGGACCGGTGTCAATGACAATCATGCCCTAACAATGAACCCTGACACTGATATTCATTGCGGTCAGAAGAAGCAATTAGTCGTCTGTTAAAATAATTACGAACAGTACTCCTATCATAACAGAGGCCAAATTTAAACATTTCTCACGTTTAAAACTTTTTGTAGAGATTAAATCGAGAAATTATTATTAATTGTTTTGAGTCCAAGTTTGGATGTACCAGCATTTTTTCGAATTATGACCAGCAATGGATCTAAGTAGGTTTGGTAGGTAGGCTATAAAAACTAACAAATAATTTCTAACAAACTTTCCGAAAAGATCCTAAAGCAGTATTGATTGAAATTCAGTGTTCTAAATACATATTTCTCATATAAAACGAAATAATTTCATACCTACGTTTCCCAGAGAGATGAACGCTGTGTTATGCGCTTGTAAGTAGTAGTAAGTATTCTAAGAGCTTCGAGTATGGCACGACTGGAGCCTGATTTATAGCCCGTATTACCGTCGTTGTCATATGAAATGGTACATCTTAGTAGTTTTATCATTTCTTTTATTGGACAAGTTAAAAAGCGGTTTTATTGGCCATATTTGCAGACAGACTGTCCTCTAGATAATATCTATGTTGTTCGGTCGCTAATAGTTTGAAATTGTGGAATTTTTGCTTAAGATTTATTTCGTTTACCAGGAATCAGTAACCATTACGATTTGATTTAATGAAGTATTCTTGCAGTGGTCTAACAACTGTGAGTGTCAGCCATTACGCTTGGCATCTAATACTGCAAAACACACCTTTTGCAGTTACGGGCTAAGTCCGTTGTTGAGTTGAGATCGACCCGATTTGCTTGTGATGCACAAGTTGATCAACTGAAATGAATAAAGCAAGATATTCCTGTTGCAGCTTTTTCAAAATTCGAAACCATTTATTAATTCATGTATTTTGTAAGAACACTTACGCATGACAGTGTTTGCTTCTACCACCTTTTCCAAAGAGTATTTAGTATTTATTGGTCTCTGTAATATTCTATTTACAAACACACGTATTGGACATGCACAGGAAATGAAATAAAAAAGAGATAAAATTCTCATAAAATACGGTCTACAGCTGAACCGCAGACTGTACTCCAATGACATTCCTACGACCTAGTAAAGTTATTTACCTACCACGACATGTTTTAACTTGTTTCAGGAGTGCTAATTAGAAGTGCCAGAGTTACCGCTTCCTTATTCGGCGATAATAATAACAATAATTACAATAACATTCACACACACACACCACCGTATGAGGATTCCCTATGTTCCGGTGATGAGGACACAATCACAAACATCCATAACCCGTAAACAAACATTCATCTGTCACACAAATGTTTGCCCCGGTCGGGAATCGAACTTACTTGACCGGCAGGGTCACTGCCCCGGTGCCACCAATGAGTCAGTCGCATAAATGTCGTTGTAGATGTGTCGGTCAGCTTCGAACACACGAGGTTAGCCGATGCCCATTATTTTTCTTGAAGTATTGTAACAAGTTTTGGATGACGGCTTGTTTACTTTGTACCATCTTTTGCATTGATAGTTAAACATTAACTGAAAACGTTACAAAATGAAATAGGAAATGTAACTTAAAAATGTTTAAAATATCGTGAACGTTACTGCATGCTATTCCTGAAGATTTCAGTGTCAGTGAACACTTCCGGGCTATTCACGTTTCAGCTAATAGTTTCCAGAGTAATATCCGCATGAACCTTCACATTTCATGTTATTTACGGAAAATATTGTATGTTAAAATCTGTTTTACCGTGTTTTCTCAATATTGATATATAATATCGATGAATATTTTTTTTTATGTTAATAGCCGACAAATGAGCAGACGAGCCGCCTGATGGTAAGTGGTCACGGTCACCCATGGACATCAGCAAGACGAAAGGTATCAGCGATGCGTTGTTGGCCAGGAAATGAGAAGAAGGTAAAAAAAAATAAAGTACTGGCCCTCATGGCCTACTAGATGCCTATGCATCGTGAGCACCATTAATATGTAATATAAAATAATATTGATCTTTGAATAATATTGATCTTGAAAATAATATTGATCTATTCATATGAAACTTGAAATTCTGTTTAAAAAATCAAAATTCATTTAAGCATTCGGTTAATTTATAAAAATGCATAGGCTCGTAATCATATGCTTGTTTCGAGAAGGAACTTTAAAATTGAGGAGAAAACCAGGCGAAATATACTACTCAGCGCATCTTTTAAATCATCATAATGACTAATAAATATGTTTTACCGCGGAATCGAATACAACAGTATTTTGTTACGTTCGTATTTGCCTGTTAGAGCTTTTATTTTTATACTTTATTGATTACGAATAACTGATGAATAAGCATAATTTGAGTCAAAACAAAGATACTAAGAACAAAACAAAATCCTCTCTCAATAGTTGGGTAAGTTTGGGCTACCTTTAATAACAGAAAAAAGCAACCGCACGAAACGGAGTTTGGACATCGCGTCAAATCCCTACTATATCTTAAATCTGGTTGTGCGTCTCGATTCGAAATTTTATCCTTTGACTACTTTTATGAAAATTCTACATCTCGGAAATTATGCGCGACTGGCAATTACGAGTAATATACGGGGAAAGAAGGACTCATCCCTTCCTTCGCCCTCATCAAAATTAGGCTATCACGTACTCACAAAGCATTAAGTTTTATTTATTTATTAATTAATCGGCGACTTAATACTGTATCCTCTTCATTGCTTTTATATTTTTTAATTAGCCCAAATTCTCGCTCTACATATCATTCTGTATATTTGCATACACGCATCTATTATGTGCTACAAGAGAGGCACACTTCAGCAATACGCCAGCTAACAGTACATATTACGCATTCAATTAACTAAATAAATTTGGTCTCATATGACAACCAACCCGTTCTGAATATTTAACACACGGTAATCCTTTTAAAATACCTGTGCCAGTCTTTCGTAAAGTGTTAACCGCCTTAGTTTCAAAAATAGACGTGGAGAACAAATTTTTTAACACAAAATTGTCATTTTTTCTTTATTTCACAATAATTCATCCTTGTAAATTACACTCAATGCACAAAAGCATCCAGCCATCTTTACGATTCCAATTTTTATTTCTTCGCCAGCTGAGTTTAAGCAATGTCCTGAAATGTTTTCATATCTGACGCCACTTCATATTTTATTGAAAGAAAGCCGGAATGTTTTATTAAATTTTGAATTTTTTTTTTCTTTTCTTTGAAACTCGTTTTATATTATTCGAGCAATTGAAAACAAACAATGCTCTATTTTACGTCTGACATGAAGTAGGTAAACGATGAGATTTAAGATCACCAAAATTAAATATCCTGCTCTATTATAAAAACAATAAGCGGGAATACTGACTTAATATTGCTTTACTTATTTAATATTAGCCAATGCAACCCCGTTACATATGGATCACAAACATTTTAATGTACATAAAAGTTGTACTTATGTTAAGTAATGACATATTTTTTTAAGAGAAGAGAATTATTAAAAAACTATTACACCTTAGCAACTTTTCGTGACGTCATCTACTACAAGGTGGCTGAAAATGGAACTCTGTTCTATCAATTAACAATAGTGGGATGTAGGAAACTATAAAAGTGCGCACACGCATTGTAAAGTGAACTGGTAGTGGTCGGAATAGTCACATAAACCGTCTGTCTGACCGTCTAAACGCGATTAACTTAAGCCTGAAACACTTTTTTTCCATGCGAACTTTACCAGCAAATAGAGCAATTCATGCAGAAAATTTAATTACATAATTAAATTTATGCAGCTTGTGTATAATTTGAAAAAACTTGTTGAGTACATGAGAAAACGTTAGTTCATCCGGGAATTTATCTTTCTATCCATTCCGTGGTTAATCAGGCTAGGATTTTTTGTTAGGAAACATACATGGTGTCCCCATGCAAGATATTTTAACCAATTAAATAAAAGAATTTTGTTATTGTTTTTTTATTTTATTTCACCAACAAAGTAAACACGCAAATAAGCGCATTGAAAATAAGATAAGATTACATAATAAGTGTCATCTCAATTATAGGTGCAAACCAATACTACAGGCAACAGCAGCCGTAAGTCGTAAAAATTAAAAATCAAGAAATTATAAGTCACATAAATCAATTAATTGAATACAACATGAACGTAACAATAAATGTAAAAATTCAAAAATCAAAATGTGCTTCAGAAACACACACGCACATTATATTGAAACTAGACATAAAATATAAAATAAAAAAGAAAATGAAGTATAATTAGACTAAAAATTTAAAATAAAATAATTCGTTTTGAATATTATTTTGAAACTGAATTAAGATGTTAGAGAATAAATCCACGTTGAATGATTGGTTTTGATAATCTGACCCTCTCCTATTCCCATACGAGTAGTGAACACTGTTGTAACTCATCGCGCAATCGTTTAATGGGGAGTAATGGCATCATAATTATGCATCTTGCTTGCTTCAGTACGACAGTTCTCAGTCGTAGCTTTGTTAAATACGTAATTCATATTATTATACACCTCACAATAAAGTTTTCGTCGCGTTTCAACATTCGCTTCGTGTAAAACAAGTGTCTTTGAAGCGTGATGAAACGAGTTTAAAAATAGGTTCTTTCATTCTTTCAAACCTCACGATTCCCTTGGTCTCGGAAATTTATTTCTCTCCATTATAGCGTACAATGCGTCGTGTTACGAGACTAAATGTATGTGGTATTGTGGTAAGGTTGGTTATAAGGAAAAATGAATCGATGACTTAGTATGTCATAATCGAGAAAAAAACTTAAGGTACCTACAGTTTGGACAGAATAGATCAGTCATACACAAGTGTAAACGTTAGTATAATTTATGCGGCACTGCAATATATCATTTTTTTATAATTATCGATTTTACCCTTTCGAGGTGTACGGAGTTCGTGCTCTCGTTAAACTTTGTTAAGCAACGAAGAAAACAATGATAAATAAATAAATGTTTACACACTCACTCCCCCCGCACTAGGATTCCCTGTGTTGCGAGTGGCGTGTACATATACAAATATGACAAACACCCATGGCCCAAGAACAAACATTTATTTAACACAAATGTCTGCTCCGATCGGGAATCGAACCCAGGACCCCTCGCTCGGTGAGCAATGTCACTACTGGACTGGACTATCGGGCCATTAATTAATAGTAAAGCATTGACAACGCGTTTACAGCCACAAGGAAACGAAGAACCCGGTTGTTAAGTGATGAAATTATTTATACAACACGATATCATCCAATATAATTATATGATACAATACTGTACTGTGTTATATAATAATAAATACTGTAAAAACTCGCGCGTTTATAAAAAGGGGTTTCAGTTGGCCAGAGATGTAAAGAATCTTACAGCCATGGCAATTATTAAATACGCTCAGACAATTATATATTTATAACTTTACCGTACCCAATGAAGTGATGGTGGGCGTAATGCTATAAGTAGTCTCTGGTAGCCGACCTTTATGAAAACAAAAAACATCAGAGGCGGTATAGACAAAAGGTAAATTATAGGTAAGTATATTTGAATATTTTTATTTAATGAAACAACTCGCAGTTCTTATATAATGACCAGATATCATAAAGAGATTGAATATATAACTAGAATACTTAATAAAAGAAATTTATCTACAAATTCGAGTACGTACTTAGTTATAAACCAAATTACTATTCTCAATCTGTGAGTAATTAATCTTAAATATAATATACAAGCACCTGCGCAACAGACTTTCATATAATTTTTATCATCATTTTAAATATTTCTTTCGTCAAGTTTATATTTTATCTACATATGAAGTTAATATATTTATGTAAATTCTTTTAATGTTCCATTGTGTTAAAATACATATATGTATATACCCTATTTCCAACCGGAATAAAGCCGTGGTTCAGAGATTACTTTCCGCATAACTTACAAAGTCACAAAATTCACAATCTCTCTTTATAATATTAGTATCGCTTGTGAGCATAAAAAACTGCATTTTTTTTTAATTGCATTGCATTATGTCGCAATGAATTGCATTAAAAATATTGTGAAGAAATCCTCATAATTTCATTATTCAAAATAATATCGTGTAAGTTATACAAAGACTTAAAACACTCCGCACTAAAGAATTCCAAAACGAAACTATTAATCTTGGCTATAAAATTATATTCAACAAGCGACGTGAAACGCGACCCAGGTCCTTATATTACACGTCTTTTATGAAGTGAGCGCACGGAACTTCACATTTGAGACATAAACCTCTCCGAAACGAGAGAGGATTGCACGTAAGCTTTCTAAACAAGTTTCAAGTGCCTAAACGGTCGAGTTTTTCTTGCAACCGGATTTGTCATGAGTTCTTTAAAAAATCTTTTTTTTTGTAAATGACGCAAACGAACAGACGAGCCACCTAATAGTAAATGGTCAGCGCCCGTGGATTTGCATAATATTAAAGACTATATTGTTGTGAGCCAAGAAGGAAGCTTTCATCGTTCCTGGCTCTCCGAATCTGTAATCAAGTCACTTACGGTTGATTCTAGGAAGATAATATTAATATTATCGTGTCGTGACTGAACTTATGCACTGAAATACCATAACTTTGATTTGACATATTATAATTTATATTTATTATAATATTATATTTCTGGTGTTTCTTTTGAATCTTCTTTTGGTATTACTGTCATAAGCTCCTTGAAATAGTTCCTCGAAAAGTAATGTACACGGGTATCATCAACATATATAAACAATCAATGTAGTAAAAACAAAAAATAACGTGCATAGGTTTGTGTATTTATAAAATACCTAAATGATTATGATTTTTTGAACTGAGACTCATTACATTCGCACGAACACACTCTATAAAACAGACAATCGCCGAATTAAAATAACCGTGAATGAGAACCACTTTTAAGAATAATGGCTGAATTACATCAATATAAATAAGGTGTACATAGATTGAATAAATATATTTTTAATACAATTTTTTTAAATGTTTCATACATTATTGTTTTTCTTAATGTATGAAATTTCGTTTTCGACATAGAACGACAATTTCATTGGCAAGGAATAATATAAACTATCGTTAAAATATCGCTGTAAAATAAACCGTTTTTTGATATCATAAAAATATAAAAATGGAGCTTTGTCCAAACAAAGCTAAAAATGATTTAGAGCCGTGATATCCAATGGCCGTTCGCCATTTTGTTGCCATTTGTCTAGCCTGTGTCGGCAAGCGGGATTAGATTTACGTAATTGACGCTTTCGTTTCATTTAACTTTTTTAAATGAATATACGATATTTTTATTTTTTTTAAGGCTGTGGATATTCTGTGTTCTGTGATGCATCTTTTATATGTTTCTACCAAATAAAGTTTATTTCTTTCTTTCTGTAAAAATGTATACACATTTTAGTAATTATATATAGTCATAAAACGTGCATAAATTTATATGTAATACATTTGACTTAGATACATGTAAAATCCTATAAAAAATTTAATGTACATAAAGTTTGTTGTCTAAAAACGTTAAACATTGTTTTGGATTTTTTTTGTACGTCTATCTATAGATATACCACTAAAACCACCGAACAGAATAAGATGATTTTTGGCATATTTGGACTCAATGTTATGGGTCAACATCTAGGATATTTTATGCTGGAAATTCGATCTGATTTATGTTGGAAAATTACCTGGGTAATTTTCCAACGTGAAGCGATGGCGTTTACTGGTCGATTATTTAATTCACAATAATTTTATATCTAAACTCAAAATCTCATTATTTTGGAATTATGTACATGTAATAAAAACCGTTGATGTTATAATTTGCCGATTTTCACCTGGTTTTATTACTAAAATCATCAGATGACCTGCATATTTAAAAACGATAGAAATTCTGGATAACATTTTCGATATTACATGTATACATAATGTTAATTTAGCATAGGTCATATATTTGTAGTCAGATATGACCTACTGCGTCAAATAACATTATTGAAAGAAACTTTTTCAGGCGCCACTTGAGAGTAACACAGATTTTTCTTCTAGAATCAAACGTGAAACATATTTCAGTCGCAGTATTCAAGAGAAGAGGACTTATAAGCGATTTATCGCTACCATCTAGAGCTTCAACACGTCGACGGCGTAATATTATGAAAGAACTTTAGAGAAACATCGGGGAGATGTATTAGTGATTTCTAGGTATATAAATATTGTATCTTTACTGCAATCTAGGTTATTTCATTCTGACGGAAGTGATTTTAACACACATGACGTAGGTACGTCACGACAACCTTTAAAGTGGGTTAACGGAGAAATAAAAAAAATGGCCATCGTAAAATGAGTCGACAGATTCAGGCGTAAGTTATAAGATTTCTTTCAAACAATCCCTGTGCTTAGCTTGATCTCCTCTGAATCACGTGACCGCTGAGTTCTCATATACACCTTGATATCTTTAAATAAGATTTTTTTCCTTCGCGACATAAATTCGCCATGTTCATAGACAACGTTCATACAATTTCTAGGATTTTTTATTAAAAGTGAAATTGAATTAACTAACTATAAAGATAGGTAAAATGATATAACAAATGAACTTAACTACTAAATTAGCACGCATGCTGCTGTAAATTTTCCCTAACTCCAGTGTAAAATAAAAACATGTTTTTATAATATTTTTCTCCATATGAATTCCCGATACGAGTATCGAAATTCAAATGTTCAAATATGAATCTTTTTATGAATAAACTAGCAAATGCCCTCGCTTCGCTTCGGAAAAACTGCATTTTTCTGGGTTTTTCTCGTTCTGTAAATTAGAAATACATATATTAATTCATAACTTTTTTATTTATGGATGTTTTGCAATGAAACAAATTTTAAATATTAAGTGACAGTTACTGCAATAAATAAGTGAAAACCAAAACAAAATCGATTAAGCCCTTTCTGAGATTAGCGGGAACAAACGCACAGACAAACAGACAAAAATTCTAACAACTATTGTTTTGTGTTCTATTGCGTTAATAAAGGCATGTCATAATTATTTTTCTCATATATCGTTCATGTACGGAAATCAATCAGTTAGAATTTTATTATTAGTATAGATTAAAGTTCGAAAGAAAATCACACAAAACTAATTCAGATGGTTCAAAAAATCCTATGTTTTAATGGATAATTATTAATTCAAAAACGCTACAAAAAATGGCATAATTAAATACTACTATTACTTAAGATTTTATTTAATAAAGTTTTCGAACGAATTATTAATTTGTTTTACTTTTAAATATGAACAATTGCTTTATTTTAACGGGCGTCTCTCGACGTCACACTTTTTTATTGATAAGTAATTTAATGTTATATAATATTTTTTCTACGTTAATAGCCAACATACGAGCCGACGAGCCACCTGCTGTCAAGTGGTCACCGTCGCCCATGGACATAAGTCACACCTAAGGTATTGCGTTGTCGGCCAAAAGAGAAGACGAAAAAAAAAGGAATTTTAATAATATAGTATAATATTATAAAACGTTCATTAATAAATTAGCAATTCCTTAACCAGTTCGCACTATAAGGTAGAGTATAAAATAGTATAAGGTTTATAGGGTAGATTAAATTCTTAACCGCTTCAATTATAAGGAAAGGTCCAAAATTGAGCCGTATTTAGTTAAAGGTCTCCCAAGTATGAGAAGCACCAAAAACCCGCTAAATCTTTTCACTTATTTGAAAAGATTTAATACGGTTTACCACTCGACGTTTGGCGACCGTACTTTATGAGCGACTGACATCGGTGAACTGGTCATCTTGTCTACACCCGATCTGTATTAATTCGAAAAATTGCGTGTTCCACTATAAAATTTCATCGGAAGAAAATTTAATTAGAATTTTTAATGCCCTCAAGATTATCAGTTTTAATTGAAAGTTAGTTATTGGGAGAGATTAAGGATTTTATTAAAGAACTATCGACCCGTCCCGACTTCGTTCGGGTTCAGCAATAAATAATAATACATAATTATACACTTACATTTAAAATGGTAAAAATTTTTTTCCGATAGATGCCGTAAGTCCGGAGATAACTTTATAATAATAAGCGGGTTCCACGCTTCACTTGAGTGGCACAGTTTCGATAAAGCCTCTTATCAATGTCCAGAGATGTCTATGTCCGCTCATGTCCGAAGGCGTTAATATTTTTAAAACTTGCCTTTATTAGAACTAAAGTGACGTCTGCTAATTCAGTTTTAAATAAATCTCTTTAAGTATTGTTTGTTACCATGAGAAGAATAGTGCATTTATGATATTAAATATTCATTAATCATGAGAAAGTCATCTATTAATCATATAGTAATAATGTATTAATCATTAATTATTCGTGTGTTAACTACTCAGTAACCATTCATCATTTTTGTGCCCAACTTAATGTTTCATGTAAATATTTGGAAAACTAAATAAAGGTCTCAATAGAAGCAATGGTAGAGCTAGGTCTGAAATACGCATTTTTTAATTTATGAATCAAAAAAGAAAACAATGGTTGTCAATGTCAAATGTCAGATGTCAGATCTCAGATGTCAAAATTCAATTGAAAAAGATAATAAATAAGCGGTCAAATTCGATACTATATGTAACAATAACCATAACCAGAACCACCGCCATCGATTCTTGGAGCATTGTTACTCTAATTTGACCAAGGAAATCAAGTAACCGAAAAACACACGTAGCAGTAGGGCTGAACAAGCTATCGATTTGCAACATTTTTTTTATTTTTTCAATGAAAGCATTTAGTGAACTTTACATCTTCACTTGCCGTTAGGCGGAATTGTAGTCAAGCACTAACTAAAAAAATTAAGAAAAATATCAAACTCAAATAGTAATGCTGTTTCAGCCTTCTCCACGAGTCCAGCCAATGTGGATGAAACTCCTTTCTTCGGTGTGTTGCGTGATGACGGAAAGCTCCCGGTGGCTCAACATTTAGGCGTCGACATTGCAAAAACAGACCTGTGCCTTGCTTAGTAAAACTACCCTGAGGATGCTCCGTTTCGGAGCGAAACACGTGTTGGTGACGGTATGTGTGTTGGTATATACATTTATTTATCATAAATCCATGTTTTCCATTGTGGGAGGGAGGTTTTACGCATGTATAGAAGTATATACCATCATATATTGCGCTTGCGGATTGATGCAAAGTAAATTAATACTTATTTATTAATAAAACCAATTTCTTAATATTACAACATTTTTTATTATATTAAAAACAAATAATGCTAATAATTCTAATGCTCAAAAATAAATATCGAAAATTAAAACCATGTGTCAGAATAAACCTTTATAATATGATTTTCGTTTGAAATATAAATTTCCGTTATCTCAGTATAAATCAACCGACCTGTTATTTTACTTGTTTTATTACACGTTATCGCGAACCGACCCGAGGGAGTCATGTTTCATGGTCACCCCACGCATTTTCTCATGTTTCCTGTTATCACAAATTAGATAGATAAAATATGTGATGGTGTATGTGTCGTCGTCCAATCGTAAAAATGATAATATCTTGAAATGGCCAATAATCATTTTATAATTTTAAATCAAATCTTTTGACGAGTTATTTTTTTTATGTTAATAGCCAACAAACGAGCCACCTGATGGTAAGTGGTCACCGTCGCCCATGGACATCAGCAAGACCAAAGGTATCACTGATGCGTTGTCGGATAGGAAATGAAGAAGAAGGTAAGAAAGAAAGTACTGGCTCTCAAGCCCCCAGCCGGAACACGACGAGACGTTTGACAGCTGACTCGAGCAAGAGGGTGGTAGCTAGCCAGGCAGCCTTAACGGAAAGATAATAATAGTACTGACAATATAATCCTTACGCGAAGCCCTACCACCAAGCAGGCCGGCTTCTGTCGCCTCTTACGACACCCTGTTCTACCAGCACGGGATTGAAGGGAGTATTATAGGCCGCCCCAAAAGGCCCCAAAAAACGGATGAATATTAATTTGCTTTTGTATATTAATCCAATCGAATATTAAAAAACTCTTAAAATGTTTAATATTTGTTGTACCTTTACAAATCTAGATGGCGTTACTATAGGCTATACTAAAGCTATAAAGGTCTATCAACCCATCATAGTGTATGTTACCATGTTAAACATTTTCAATATATATTTTTTAAAATAAAAGGTCTAAAGATGTGGAATCCTGAAGGATCAGCCAAACTATTACAGATATTGAAATGCTTCCATAGCACAACTTATTAAGTTTGATGAACATTTTCTACAGACATTTTAATATTAAAGCTGAATATAAAATTGATTCCTAAAAGTAAAGCGAGTCCTTAAATGATTTACATTAAATTTATTAATCGCGTGACAAACATGAGCAGCGAAGATTATCCGAAGCAAAATTACACTTACTAATTGTGTTATCAGTGGCAATGGAAGTGTAACCATTCTACGAAGAACCATTTATAAATATTGTATTACTATATTATTTTCCTTTTCATACTTCGTAATCGTATGACTATACTTATAGTATAAAACATATTGTCACAACTATTAATAAAACACGTTAAATCAAGTGATAAATCTAAATCAATCGAGTAAGTTTTTAACAGATTTTTTATGTAATATTTATAAATTCTATAACAACATCTATCATAATATTATTATATCTTTAAAAAAATAGTATGTAACGTCCACGACGAATGCCGTGGCAGCCTGTAATCACGGCAACATTTAGTTTGAAAATTTTATGACTGTAAATGTATCTTTGGAATGTATGCTTTGTATATCTTTAATAAATAATAGGCTAAATTAAATGTCGGTAAACCTAATGATCTCTAATCAAAGCGAAAAACAAAAAAAAAGGCATAATCATTTATATAATATTATTGATAATTAAACTGAACGACGTCGGAAAGGTCCGCTAGTAGTTAATACAACTGATTAAGTTAAATTTAAAAATAGTAATAGAATTTTAACCAACTAAAATAAGTCTAAACAGGTAATTTTTCTTTCAAGCACCCATGGTTTAAATTAAAAGAGAAATTTTCAATTAATGTAAAATGTGCGTGGAGTAGTGTATTATATCTATATTCATCCGGGACGAGTGTAAATTGGGATATGTATCTATGAGAGGGTTGACAGCATGTCAAAGAAAAAGGCTACTGCCAGCCTGCAGCCAAGTCAGACTGCCCTGGCAAGCCATAATTATCTGACACAAAACTTCCTAATATTGTATTTAATGCACGGTGATATTGTTTTATAGTACTTAAAAAATATATTAATGTATAAGATAATGTCTTATAAGAAGTGTGCAGACGCTCTTAGATATACCGCGTTTCTTCGAGTGTGAACGCGTACATTCACGTAACAAAACAATGCACGCGTACTACCTTATCCAAAGTTAAATTACGCAGAAG
The DNA here is from genome assembly GCA_003671415.1 of Megathymus violae. Classification (NCBI taxonomy): domain Eukaryota; kingdom Metazoa; phylum Arthropoda; class Insecta; order Lepidoptera; family Hesperiidae; genus Megathymus; species Megathymus violae. Next base: position 15,599,505 of record PDGT01000001.1, read on the forward strand.
ACCCTGATTCGTACGAATAGGTTTATCAAGGGCGAAAATCTCTCCCGAAACTGTGAACCGCAAAGTTCGTACGTCTCCCAAAAAAACCTCCACCTTATATGAATGATAATTCTCGAATAATGCGGCAATGTCCACTGTATCTTGACCTATCATTTTATAGACGTCAGTGGATATAATGGCTCTGTGTCGCTGGTGAACACTTGTTTTGAGATTCAAAACGCGTGGGAAGCAAACGACTCGACACGGGCAAATCGTCGTACGAATGTTAAAACGAACCCCTTCTGGCAATCGACGCTTGTGACCGAATTACTCAGATAACGACAGTCATGGCCGTCGGGGCGAGTGGAATTATGAATTAACTTTGTCGCGGTCAAGATGTACATACGTTCGCTGTATCTAGGGCGCCGGAACCACAATTTTTTCTAGCACTGTAAATTGACGTTATCATTCTTCCTCTCTGCTTTAGTATTTCCGATTCATAATTTAAAAGGAAGTCCATAAACTAGTATATGGATGTTTTCCGACACTTTTAGTGATAGAATAAACCTTATACTAATTTCGCACGGACCCAAATCTGTACATTCAAGATATTTTGAAAATGTATTTCATGTATAAATTCGGACTATGGAATTTCCTTGCGTTCAATGAAAATTGCTTGTGAGAACAGGTGATTGCGCAAATAATAGATTATCAGTAAACCAAATGATGTCTAATCAAGACAGAAAACATAAAATGTTGAATAGTCATGTATATCTAATTAATTGTTCAACCAGAACAAAGTCAGATGAGGCCGCCAGTTTAATTGTGAAGTTACCTAACTTCATTGTAATACTGTTACGGCAATCCTGGTTATCAAATGTTTGTATTTCTTTATTTTTATAAATATATCAACCCTTAAATAACATAAATGTACCAGCTAGACCTCCTACCTAACAGAGAGAGAAAAGGGATTTACTATAAATATATTTTAAACAGTTCTATTATTACGTGATTACAAATGGAAGTGAAATTTCACACTAATAATCACAAAGTGGTTTATTTTGTGAAACAGGCTTTATGGGCCCCGAGTTAAGCCGTTCTATGAAGATTCTTCGCTGGCGAGAAAACATTATAATAAAGTACATGACCTCTATTTTATTAATGTCACCAATCCATTAGAATTCACAAGTACCTATCTTGGGCTTACAAATACGAATACAGCCTATTGTACAGTGGCATTATATTGTATTGTATTATAAACAGAAATTACACGTGTAAAATTGAATTCAAACATTCCAACATTGAATTCAGGATAATCCGCTTACGGTACACATCTTTTTACCGTCAATCAATCTCGTGATCGATTCAATTCAAACAGTCTTGTTGCGGTAAATTTTTGTGACAAGTTACCATCATAAATGATTGGGATAATTATCCTGAACACTGATATAGTAGTGTTTAGAAGAATAAAACAATTTATGACCCAACGGAACTAGTACTTAATATTGGTCTTCCATATGGATAAAAAGTAATGATGAACTTTTTTTAATAAAGATGACTTTTTATTTAATTTTTTTTTTTCATTTTAAAACATACATTTAATGCAGCATCTGTGGGAAAGTAGTCATTTTTTTTAAATTAAATTCCAATGCTATCGATACACAAGTCAAGACAAGGACGAAAGCTAGTAAGTTAGTAATCTTTAGGTAAAGTAACTGTATACTTGCCAGTCGAGTTTGACTCACGGACAGACAAACACCAATGAACTTATAAGGGTTTATTTTCATACGAATATTGAATCCTAAAAAAGTTATAATAGATAGCATAACAAGGTGTTTGTTCTATCGTATAGGTACAATGTGTATTGTTCACACCGACAATGGTCAGATTAAATTTATCTGAACGACTATTCATGTTGCTGCCTTTTACCAATATTTCGACTCGATTACATCTCAATAGCCTCGTCAGTCTCCCGGTATCGAAATATCGGTAAAAGTACAAAAATCGTGAGTACCCGTTACAGTTAAAATTTTGTTTAAGTTATACGATATAGGTGTAAGAAAATCAAGTCCATAATATTTATAACTATTGCAAAAAGTTTGATGTTTAGCTTGTATAGACTAAGTACGCAAATTTGATGGAAATTCATTGTAAGCGGTAAGAGAATGTTCACAAAATATATTTCCTTTGAGAGCACCGATGTGGTTTTATTGTTGCATTCTCCTTTTGTATGTAGCGTACAATATATCAACATTGAATTCGGAAGTGGAAATATTATTGTTATATATTTGTTTATGGTTTTAGTTATGGCTTATGGTTTCAGTTCTAGGGAGTAAGTTTGGAATTTCTTGCCGACATCTTGTAAATATTCGATTTGTGGAGGTTTTTAAATCGCTCAGAATGTTACTTATAATGTACCTACTGAAAATGTATTTAAGCGTACTGTCCATTTCCAATGCAACTTAAAATTTGTGATTTGTAGATTCGGAATTAGTAATTATATTTTGTATTTTATGTTAAATTTGGCATCTGTACGCGTCATTGAAATTCGGTCAGCTTGATTCATTCCATAGATTTATTCTATAGATAGAGAAAATCAGGTGTGGGGTGTGAAAAATAAATAAATATGCAAATACTAAAACACACCTCTGCACTAGGTTTATCTGTGTTATGGGTAGCTTGGACACACACATCATATAGTACACCCACGACCCGAGAACAAACATATATGTATTTGTCACATTAATGTCTACCTCGTCGGCCATCGAACCCGAGACCCCTCGCTCGGCAGGAAGCGTCACTACCAATTGGGCTACCGACTCGTTTATTCTCAATCCCATATGGGTGAAGGATTTTTTTTTCAGATAACTAAAACTCATATTATTCTACACGAAATTCATAAAAAGTTTTTAGTAAACTTAGGTTATAAATATTTGATCTGCCATCATTTCTAAATAAGTTACGGGACTTTGAGAGGATATAGAAAATAATACTTCGAATTTAGTACAAGAGGGGCATTATACTACGTCTTCTGCCACGATTTTAGGAGAAATGCTGTACGAAGTATATGAAGGTAAAGCCCAGTAACACATGATGTTTCAAGCTATTTTCTGCTTGTTGGGAATGCAATGATATTATTGAAATGATATGATTTATCTATACAAATATAAAATGGTAGACTTTATTTTATGTAGATTATATTTAATCATTGAACCTATTTAATGTAACTTCTCTATAAAAAGATTGATCCTCAACTGTGAATAAAAAAAACACTCATTCTAAATAAATTGTAATATTTTTCTCGAAGCGGAGCAAAATTATTAAGTAGTAATTTCGTCATGACCTTTATTTCTATAATCAAATATCCGTATTCAGTTTAATCAAAAAGTATCTCTCGTTTGGCAGGTATTATATAAAAGAATGAAATGAGGCTACAAAGTCATTACCCAAACTTTGTTGAGTCGAATTTCATTTCAAATAGATGTTAATTCGACTTATTCCACTTTTAATAGTAGACATAAGAATTAAAAGCCTTGACATAAAAAAAAAATTTTAAGAAACATTTTTTTTTATGTCAATAGTCGACAAACGAGCAGATGAGCCACCTGATAATAAGTGGTCACCGTCGTCTATGGACATCAGCAAAACCAATGGTATCACAGTTGCGTTGTCGGCCAGGAAATGAGAAGGTAAGAAAAGAAACATATAATTTAATTACTATAAAATTAATAATATTTATGAAATAGAAGTAAATAATCTCTTCCTTCGCGATGATCAAGAAGTATGTTTAATCTGCATATCAAACAACTAGTTTAGCGATCGGATATAATCTGTCTCAATCGAGGAAACTTTTCGTAACCATACGCTATTAGTGGGAACAGTCGCGCGGAAACAAATCACCCGCTCAAATTGTCAATTTGTCGACACGGTCTGAAATATATCTTACGTATTACTTGTGACAATCTACCGATAAGTGAAATTATTTTTATGTACAACAGATGAACGACTATGTCGCTGTGTAAGTATGCTTTGGTACTACGAAATGCTCTTTGGTTTATAACTGTAGTTGTAATTTGGTTTATAAATGGTTTAAACTTGAACCGACTAAAAACCGGACAACATTTTTGCTAATATGACTTCAATGTCTTTCATTCTCTCATACAATCATAATAGATGGCGCAAGTATTATAATAAAGTGTTATAAACTAAAAATAGGTTTTAAGAAAATATAGTAAAACATCTAAATTAAAAACAAAAGATTTCTATGTTGCAACGAGTACGCTTCAATTATTTTATATTAGTTAATTAAGAACTTCATTAGATATTTTTTTCTACCGATATTTTTTTTGTGTCAGCAGCTATGCACAATGATAGCGATAGTAACTCACTATGTCAGTATAATATCGAGTTGCTAAAATCTGTATCTATTCTACGTCCTACAGAATAAGTGATTGGGTTATTTAGCTGGATGAATTTTGATGGCTTACTTTGTGTAACGAAGACATCCATTAAGAGAGGATTTTTTAAAATTTTAATCCCAAGGAGGTTAAATAAACGATAAAAGTTTGTTCAAAGTTTAATGTAACTTTTATGCAATTGCAATAGTAAGCACATAAAAATGATTAAGAATATTGTAATTAGTGAAACATTTTAAATAAATGTTATTAACAATATTAATTTATAAAGTTCGTCTGTAGCGGTGAAAACGTCTCTATGTAGAAGTGACTTATGCAGAGTTAACGATTGAAACGCTTGCGGCACGTCTGACTTCTTCACCTCATTACAACTTGACGAGTAAATAAGACAGTAATCAAATGAATTTAATGTAATGACAAATTGTACGAAAATAAAATATCTTAAATTGAACCTAGACCGTGTTTTACTTCTAAAGTTTGTGCCATATTCGACATATATTTAATTTTAATATATTAAATTCGTTGGTCGGTTTGTTGGTAATATCGTAACTTTTGAACGATTCGTCTGCTTTAATTCATATTAACATAATATATATTTTATCGAGAAATTAGTACATAGCTATGTCGAAAACCGTAAAGTGACGCTATTGTCAAGTTATCGATAGATTCTTTATTTTTATATTTTACTTTTAATTATGGCCGTATTGAGGCGGCCTAAAATACTCCCAATCCCAGGCTGATAAAACAAGGTGTCGTAAGAGGCGACAGAAGCCAGCCTGCTTGGTGATAGGGCTTCGCGTAAAAATTTTATTATCAGTATTATTATTAAGTCATGAATATAATTGCTGGTATTATTATCTTTCCGTGAAGCCTACCTGGCTAGCTACCACCCTCCTGCTTGAGTCAGCCACGACTCATTGTGTTTCGGCTGGGGGCTTGAGAGCCGGTTCTATCTTTCTTACCGTCTTCTCATTTCCTGGCCGACAACACATCAGTGACAACTTTTGTCTTGCTGATGTCCATGGGCGACGATGACCACTTACCATCAGGTAGCTCGTCTGCTCGATTGTCGGCTATTTACATAAAAAAAATACATATAACAAGGCAAATCGGTAATATTAATACAGTCGCACATTACGAATATAGATTAGTTATATTACATTTTGCGATCTATAAACCTTAACGTTCATTCCCTAAAGGACACACAAGCATTATTAATGATTACAAAGAAATAATTAATAAACACAATCGACGTAATGACATCGTTTAAATCGTTCTCTATCGACCATGCTCTACCATTAGTGACGTCAGCCATGCCGAGACAAATTACATGTCCAATACATCAGCCTTACATGAAATATGGCGCCGTATTATGCAGACAACCCCGATACAGTAGCGATTTATAAAGGTATACGTGATAATACCAAACATTATAATTTTTCTTATTACTCTTTACCTTCATAATACTAACCGCCTCACCGCTGGATTGAAATAAATTGATTGAATCAAGGGAAAATTGATTCAAGTATGGATATTTATAGACCCAGTGATTCTTTTAACATCAGGGTGCCTTATGATTCATTCAGAGCAGCTGGTCGACGGTTGACAAAATGTTCCATGTTCGTTTCGTTTGGTTGCACGCCAAATATATTGTTTATCGACGATAAAATAAAATAGCAGGTCATTCTGCGGGCGCCGTCTGCTTAGGACCACTTTTGATCTATGTGTTTTTTTCTGAACCGAAAAAATTACGGTCAGTAGAACGCTTAGATTGGGTTTCTTAAGGTTTCTGATACATTATCAAAGTCATAATGTAGCCAATTGTACACTTGATGTTTACGGTTAAGACATTTATTTTCTCGAAAGATTTTAAAATTATGTATCTTGTAGAGAAAACGCAAAATAAGTATTAATTATGATGCATCATCAACACCCTTTAACAATTACGGCATATTATTATAAAAGTATATCATTGACTTAAGTATATGTTTGTGAAATAAGTTTTGATATTACTATTTTTATATGAACACCGTTGTGGGTAGTTAACTAATACTTTGATTTGAATGCTTGTTATCTACAGAATGTAGAAAATTATATCAATAGCACGCTAGCTAGATATACGGTTAAATAAACAATATTTAAAAAAATCAAATTGCCTAGTTAATATTATATTCCAATTCTACTGTAGTAAGCAAACTATTAATCTAAACTAATAAGCAAAATATATATCGGTAATTTGTATTTTGTCAGTCGAATTTCTTCCTGAAATCTGTAAACAACCTGGATCACCGATCAGTATAAATTCACCGTGTGTTACATTATTGCGTGCAAATTTTATTGCATCTGATTGTCTGTTTAACGCGCTATATATACTCATAAATCCTTAGACATATATAAGAAAATGTTGCATTAAAAGAAATGTTACTATTAATAAACAGAGACTAAAAGAATAGATATTTCATTTGGAATCCAACCTCAGGGGACTTTGCCAACCACGGTGACGCATTTTGATATCATGATATGATATAACATAAAGCTATAATCATGGATTTTGTTCGAATTTCTGTCAATAGTATTTGACAATTGCAATTGACATAACTTTTTCGAACTGCTTAATGTGTTGTAAAGCATAGGAGCTGGCATACAAAAAAAGGTCCATACTTAAATTAGCTTAAAACTGTACAGCTTTACAATCATGAATAATTTTGTAATTACCATTAATTTAAATGACAATATTTCTTCCAAATGGATGCCGTAAAATGCAATAAACCGATTTGTTATGAAGCAATTATTCAGTGAAATAACCCCATTAAATCATAATGAAACGAAGGCTCACCATTAATAACTTTTCATTCGGACTTGTGTCCATAAAAAATGCCTCAAATTGAATTTAATTGAATTGGCCGTAATAAAACAGGCTTTGTTGTTATAAATGTTTTCGTAACGATATGAAATTTTTAATTGCAACTGATTTTGATGAATTATAATAATTGTTATTGAATATAATTGTAATTAGTTTAATTCAGACGTTAATATATCCAAAAAAATTTTTTCGAGGTCAATTGATGCTTTTCACCAAGACGTGGGGAAATCTATTGGATTTTTGAAAATGAAGGCATTAAAATAATGATGGCCGGTAGTAGCGAAATTTCTTAAGTGCTTCAGTACTACGAAGAGTACGCTGAAAATAATAATGTATAAAAATATAATATGAAAAACGTGGAGTGCTTTCAACTTATACGTGTCTATTTTTAACCGACTTCAATAAAGGAGAAAGTTCCTCAATTCGTCTGTATTTTTTATTGATATTTGTTACTTCAGAACTGCGTCATTTATTAACCGAAATGGAAAATTTCTTTTTTGATTGAAAGGGTTACTTCATGTTTGGTCCTTCTAAAATTTCAAGAATAACATCACCCTTAAGGGTGAAATATAAGAGGAGAAACCAAGAAAAGATTTCAAATTGAAGTCGGTTTTTTTAATATTCACTTGTAACAGTTATTAAGACACATCACATTATTCTTACTTAAACTAAGTTCATTAATTAATTAAATATTGAAACATTATTTTACTCGTGATAAAAATATTTATAATTTTAAAGTCACTTTTAATTATTTTGTAGCAAAGCTGTAATTTATTACATTTAAATAGACACCAAATAGATACAAAACGCTTATATAGCTTTAAACTGGATAAATTATCTTGATCCAACTATCATGACAGTCATCAAAATGTTCATGTTTTCAAGATAGAACTGACATGAGGACTTACATATTTTCTTTTTGATAAAAAGATGCTTAAAATTCAAAATGCTAAAAAAACCCTAAAAGTATGTCTGACGGTACTTATTTTTATTAAATTCCGATTGAACTCTCTCGTTGAGTGAAAATATTGCTTATTCCCTTTTCATCTGACCTATTTTTAAATATTAATATTGCAGTTGTTAAACAGATTAAATTCGGGCCTCAGCCAGTAAAAAGCGGGCTGCCAAAATCTCATCAACTCCCATATTTTATTAAGAACGCAACGTAGGCGTTCGTAGGAAGTGGATCGTGAATTTCTCAACAGTTCCTCGACTGGTTTAAGTGCTTGCGGGTACGTTTAGACTTAAACAAATCAAACCTCATTTGCCGTGAATTAAAATATGCATTTTTATGTAAATACTCGAACACGAGCTGACGAGTTACCCGATGGTGGGTGCTCATCACTATAGACAACACAACAGACATTTTTCACACACTATCGCACTAGGATACCCCGTGTTGTAAGTGGCATGGACATACCAATATGACATTACAAATACCCATTACACGAGAACAAACATTTTTGTCACATAAATGCCTGCCCAGGTCGAGAATCGAACCCTGGGCCCCGCGCTCGGCCAGCAGGGTCACTACCAACTGGGCTATGGGATCGTCTTAATATAGATATTAGTAATACCATAGGCTTCATTGACAGCTTGCCAGCAAAGAAATTAGCACAGAACTAATTTATAATTGAAACTAATCTAGCGTTTTTGACACATGTAAAATACATTTCACAGTTGATTCTTAAAAGTGCATTTAAAAAATTAGGTTTTATTTAGTAATTGTTTGAATAAAATGGAATATAATATAATAATATACATCATTTTTATTGAAAGATAAAACTTTTGTTTCAAGTTTTTTGAAGAGTTATGGCTGTCATTTATAACTTCTCGCTAAATCGTCAGGGGACTCCCCGAATTGTATCTAAAATTCAGCTATAAAACGACAAGTGCTTGTAGTTTGACACAGAAATGTCGACCTTTCAAAATTATCACATACCTTTTTGCGTGGCTGGAGTTGGATTTTTGGTGTGATCATGTAAATTTGGCCAAAATATTGCTGTTTATAAGTTTATGGGGAAATTTTGTACACAGTACAACGTACAAGTTTTGTGAATTAAATTTGGAAGAAAATAAAAGTATAAAAAATAAAATAAAATAAAAGAAAATAAAAGTAGGATGTAAGGATTTGATTGAGGCTATCATTTGAATTCAATTGAGATTGTAATACTTATAATAAATCCTGATATAAGTAGCATAAAAGTTCCGAATGATAAAGTATACTAATTTAATAAGAGCTTATTAACAGATATAATGTCTTTAAGACATTCTAAAAATCAAAAATTTTGTATTAGTTTTTATTGCGATGAATAAACTGAACTCTACTACAATTTTTATGTTTCTGTCTTTCTATATGTCTATTCATTTCTAACGTCTATCACGCACGCATCAGGAAATCTAATCAATCAAAATGAACTAAAGTTTAACATTTCCCCTCACATTTACGGGGAAATTACTGAACCTAAAATTCTTATAAAAAAGCCCGGACTATTATCTCAAACAAAAGTCTATAGGAAACCCTACAGGGAAATTTGAGGTCACAAGTTTTCCGTAATATATTATGTAAAGAACCGGGCTGCCACCATGCAGAGCAACACTGAAAATTAGTGGAAACGCTGTGTTGAACTTATTCAGGGGATGGCCTTTTATACACTCTGTATTATTGTAACTGTATATATTTTTTTTAATATTTTCATTCTGTATATTAATTAAAATCAGTTAGTTAACGTTCAATTATCTGTAACTCCCTCAAAGAAATGTTTCTTTCTATTCCTGAAAACATTGAAATACAGAAACTTATTCCACGCGTTTTCGATTCTAAAATCACCTATTTAACTGATAACTTTATAATTACATGGATATCTGTTAGCGTTCATATATTACAATTATTACTTACATCATCATCGAATAATAATGTGAAATTATGTATAAAAAAAAAGTATCAATTTTCTTATATTGGAAGCCACACATTGTATCTCTATCTCTAAAAATGTTGTGCAAAACGTGTCAAAAAAGATTCTTATTCCTAAACTGTTGATATTTTCTCAGTTCATCCGCCGTGTCGTTAGAAACATGTGTTGTCCGCGTTATATGTATAGAACGTGTAAACATTGTCAATTGTTTTGCTTTCTTTACAATGTTTTTCCTTAAACCTCTCTCTACCTTCCAATTTATCGAACATATACGTCCGATTTTCCTTTTAGGTTATTAGATGAGATAGGATCTAATAGTTAAGACCGTCAACTTCGCACGGGTTGGACATTTAAACAAACGTGATATATACCCTATAACCGTCTGGAATAATGCCCCTTCCAAATCGTAAAAGAATATTTCAAATATATGCAAACGAAAGTTAAATCTTGGTCACTTCAAGTTACTCTGAAAATATGCTTTCCAGTAATGTTTAGATTACAATTAACAAACTTTGATAATTATAATTATGTACACATACATACCTTTACTTTCAAAAACCTTCACACGCACCCACACAAATACTCACACAAACAAGCACTTTGTAAATTTGGGTAATTTTATTTCTTATAATTTAATTATATTTTTTGTTTTAACTTATAAGGAGTGGTGCGAATCTAGTCACCCAAAAACACAGGGAATCCTAGTGTAGGAACTAGAAACCAAAAATTATGTGAAAAAGAAAAATAATTATAATTTTTTTCATTTTCTAATATATACTGGTGTCCCTTAAATAACCTTCCGCATAATCTCACGAAAAAAATAGATTAATATTATTAATATTACAAAAAAAAAAACAGCTGAGTGTTCACTGAAATAAAAATAAATAAGATGGAGATTGCACTATTTTAATAGTATAAATTCAATGTTCTAAATTCAAAAATAATTCAATTCAATTCAATTTATTCGCAGGAAAGGTACATAACATACTTACACGGACTTGTGTCACGATTCTTGGTTCTTAATTAACTTCCTCGCTATGATCCATATTGTCCCTCTGCTGGGTTCGGATCTTCTTTCACAATGAGAGGGGTTAAGGCCATTGTCCGCTACTCTAGCCAAGTGTGGATGGCCAATAAAACATTATAAAGAACTCGCTTTCCTTACGATGTTTACATTTACCGAGTCAAGTGTTCATAAATTATTTTGGTATATGCACATAGCGTGAAAAATCAGAGATACATGCAGAATTCGAACTAGAGTCTCTCGTGCAAGAGACCGACATTCAAACCACTAGGCTACCAGCTTACTGGAAACTTTATTTTAATTATTTATTCAACTTATTCTTATTTATCAAAGTGTCACGCCGTTTCTTAAACTGAGAAATTTATTAATATCACTGTCCATTAGTGAACCTTGCTTGGATATAGAAAGGACTAATGGCTCCTACTAAAACAATTAAAAGATGAATTTAATTTAATATGAATGACATACTTTTATAATACGATTTTTTTCTCAATATATAAATACATATATAAATAATTTGAACCGTTCTTAATTAATTGGAAAATAGTTTAGTACAGATTTAATACATTGGCTTATTTATAGTATTGGTACGATAATAAAAATTAATGAAATATGTTACTTCCGTTTAAATAGACAACTGGACTAATATTAATATTGAAAGGACGGATGAAAATTCAATTCGTACATACTTGTAACAAACTTTATTCTGATTGAAGACCCGAAGCCCCTCGGGTCACATCATGGTTTTAATATACATAATTTCGGTCTGGTAACCCTGCTTTCGTAAAAATAAAAAAATATACGATGTACCTTAACATAGGTTTAATAACACATTTTACATTTAAATTTATATACAGCATCGTGAATAGTCCTGTTTTGAACACAAACTTTTGTATATCACCTAAATTTACATACTTATTCATTTATCGTCATTATAATAATTTTACAGTTAAATTACAGTTTTACACCTGACACATATGTCAACTTATACAACTCTTATCACATATGCAAATATAAACCTAATAAGAAACTTGAAGTTAAGTAGCAATACTGATGCCAATGGTCAGAGCCTCGATTGTTATGGCGTTCATCAAACGCATTGCCCGCTAGGGATGCGATCAAACGGCGGTGCGTGCGGTCGGCAGCGCGAATACGAATAATCGGAGCCGTCCCACTCGAATCGAGCTCGAGTGGGCACGATTAATCCCATTTGACACTGCATGGCGCGGTTATGTATCTTAACACGTAAAAGACAAAAAAGTAAAGTACTAGGCGTCAAGTTTCTTCGCTCTTCCAACATACGCAATCCACCATTCCGAGTCAGCGTTGTTTGGATATAAATATGGATACAAATTGGATACAAATATAGTATCCGAATAAATCTCTTTTGAATTTTTCCTACATATAGTATACATACATATGTATATTTCAATGTATTTCCCGTCGACCCGGGACATCTACTCGTGAGTTACCACTTAATAGGTGACAGGATCATAATTAATGTTCTTAATCGATATATTTAAAGCTTTTAAGCTCATTGATCATCTTAAAATAAACCAACACTAAACTTAAAGCTCTGAATTTCAGACATACACAAAAATAATAATTTTACTAATTCTTTCTACTTTTAACGAGCACTGTAAAGAATAGGTTTTATAAGAATTCGTTAATTATGTAGTTGAATTCAAAAGGTATTCATTACTGTGATATTAATATCTGAGTCGGCCGAAAATCAACCCAGGAACCACAAATTAAGTAGAATTAATACTCATCTGAGCATTAACAAACTTAGATGAATCGTGTTATATTTGGAAGTTATGTTATGTGTGTCAAATCAAGTTATTTTTTTCTTACAAATGGATCTGTTCCCGCGGAGTTTTCAAAGCGTAACGAGAGCGGCTTCCTAGTTGCAAAATAATCTCAGGGATTCCTAACATTCGAATTTTGAAATTCACATGGAACAATGAACGAATTATATGAAACAGCAGTGCTTCACTGTTAAACGAATTACTGAAATCTAAAGCTGGTACAAGAGATCGGAGCTTATAAATTCATAATAAATGCTTTAAAGCTTTAAAGCTATTAATATAATACAAGATGTATTATCCATAATACATACTTTTATACTGTATATATAGGTCTAACTTACTTTTAATTAAATGTTAAAGTATGGTAAAATTGCCTTACAACGCTATTATGCAACTTGTAAATAAAATAAAAAAAAGTTTAATGAAAATATCTTTTAAAAAGTACTTGAAACTTAGTTTCAAAGATAATTTAACTAACTGAATGGTTATTACTACTCACGTAATAAGCACCCAAGACCAGCATCAATACATTTATAGGTTGTGACGATTATAGAATTTATGCAATTAGGATTTCTTGTGTTGTAGTGCCTGTAATTCCGCTGATAGACATAAAATTTACGTCATAAACAAGTGTTAATATTGTTCGATCGATTTTGTTTGAATCGATCGAGCGGAGTTGGCTTTCGTGTGAATATTGATACCCACACTGGAGGGTAGAGCACGAATATTGTACGCATCTTTAATTTTATTTTTAATATATTTTAATTTTACTTTGACCCCGTAGCTCAGTTGGTAGTGACCCTGACTGCCGAGCGTGGGGTCCCGGGTTCGATTCCCGGCCGGGGCAGACATTTATGTGAAAGATATATGTTTGTTCTCGGGTCATGGGTGTTTGTGATGTGATAATTGTGTATGTCCACGCCACCCGCAACACAGGGAATCCTAGTGCGGGGGTGTGAGTGTGTAAACGTTTATTATTATTATTAAAAATTAATTCTTAATTGCTTTAGTACAAGAACATAGCGGAAACCTGTATACGTAAAAGTTCTTCAGTTTTCAAAAATTTCTCAACTACGTCAATCCAGATTGGGTTAGCGTGACGGATTAATCTAAACCAAAGTCATGAAAAGAAATCGGGCCGTATGGAAATAATTATTTATGGTAATGATGAATAATTTCAATGACAAATAGAGTGACTTATTTTATTGACATCCCTCACACGTCCCTCATTTACCCCTCATCCCTCATTTACAATCGCTTCGCAGACACTTGATTATTAGAATCTAATATGACCCATCAGTAATGGGGCCGGTCCCTTTATTTGCTTAAGTAGGGTACAAATGTTCCGGTACGTAGATGTACGTAATCCTCAGATCCGGAGCTCGTACAGAAGTTAAGGATGCCCTTGAGAACAATTAGTATAATTAATGTATCTTGATTACCCTCAAACACTCAGTAAATTCAAATGAAGATAATGCGATGACAACTTATAGATTTTGTGTTTTTAATATACAGGAAATAAGGAGCTGATTCCTTATTTCCTAGATTTAAATTGAGGAAAATAGTATATTTTAATTAAAACATATCATTAAAGGTTTACAAATAATGAAATTGCTGGTTGTGATTATTAGGCAGATTTTTTTTGATGCGATGTAATCATTTTTATATATATGTACATACATATAATAAAATTATAACTGAGCGCTTTCTGCACATGACAAAAAAAATGAGAAAAACTATTATTAGGAGTGTTAATTAACGCAACAAAACCCAAAACAATAGCTGTGAGAATGTTTTTCTTTTTGTCTGTGCGTTTGTTAGCGCTAATCTCACTAACGGCTAAACCGATTTCGTTCTGGTTTACACTAATGTATTGCGGGAAGAATCACTTAATATTTAAAGTCCATTTCATTGCAACCCGTCCATAATTAAAAATTATAAACTAATATATGTATTTCTTATTCGTAGAACGAGAAAAACCCAGAATACCTTAATTATTGAACGAATTTGAATTTGAAGTAGCGATTAGTGACAGTGGACAATTTTATTAATATTGACACTTACACTTTACAACAATATATAGTAACTGTATTAAAGGGATAACTTGTATTGTAATTATTAGAAAAACGCTTACAAGATATGGTTAATTGTAATCAGACTATTGCGTTACACTGTCCATTATCCAAGATCAACCGTTAAGATTATCCTTAGCATTTTTGAAGATGCCAGAGCTCTGAAACTCTAGTAAGGCAAGGCAAACTTTTATCCAGTATACGACTATAACAATAAGTTAGCTACTAAACAGATATTGATAAATTAAGTTCCATGAAAATTGGACCAAACGTTCAGCAGAATAATCGTGTCCATCGTGAATTGATCTCTGAAGGATATTAGATTGATTGAACTACCTAAACGAAAATATCTTATACATTTTATAATTAAGTATAAGAATCATAACGATAACTTAATGACAACTATAATCTATAATGAAAACAGTACTATAGAACCTTTTTTATTCTATGAACAACAATATTAATGAATGAATGAATGAATGAGTGAGTGAGTGAATGAATTAAATAATGTTTATTCGAAGTTGGTTGTTACAAATACTTTTCGAACGTCAAACTACGGCATCGCTTCAACAAACCCCTACCGTGAGTAGTCCCGGAGGAGGAGGAAGAAGCGGCAAAAACTCCCGAAGAGTTTTATTCCTACTCACAATTATAGAACGCAGGTGCGTTTAATATGTAGCATAAGTATGCTACGTATTAAACTCATGTCCAAAATGAAGTATTGCATAAAATCATACAATACTACAGAATGCTTCAATCATACCAACATAATAGATTTGTAACAACTAAATAAGTATCAAACAAGATACATGAAACGCGAGCGAGTCAGTCAAGCGAAAAGCTAGTAATGAAGAGAAGTAGCCTCGATATTCAATACAGAATTAACGAACCATGATTCGAGGATAAACAAGAGAATAAAGCCGCACCGCCGACACCGAGGTCGGGTGAGATCGCGGCTGAGACCGAATAAAATCGAATATGACGAGATATTCAAATGTTATAGCAGTTCCGGGGACGATGTTACAGAATTCGGGCTCTAAGGGTGCTGATGTTGCGTCGTCGAATCGGATACAGATGTATCTCATTACTGATATGTTCTATTTACATTTAAATAAATTCCATTTGGATGCCATAAAAAAAAATTTGTTAGATTACGAACGCGGTCGCTGGCGCTTTCGTTTACTAGCTTTTCAAGTAACTTAATTTTCTTTATTCCACGTTAGACTCTTGACTACAGAGAAAAATTTAAATCTTATATTCCCTTACACGTATTTAGATGCAATAGTCATTGTGCTTTTGAGCTTTGAGAATACTAAACGTATTACATAGACATAGGTCTTATAAACATATTAGCTCAACACATGATCTATGAAAATGGTAATCGCGATTGTTATTTTTATACTGTTGCACGCTCGGTAGTTAGTATAATGTTAAGCGTTTTAATATATCCATGACATATTACCGTGAGTACACGTAAAATGTGTACTATCACCAACAAGGCAATTGTGTCAAGAATAAACAGCCCCGCGACAAATGTTACTTGCTTAGAGTTCTTTTAGCTTATCAGACTATAAAGCTCGGTTCGGAAAAATAGTCCTTATCCGAAGTATGGTCTAAATATTTTCACTTAATAACATACCTAGAATAGCTCGCAGTCCTTGGCTCACTGAGCGATTATCAATTATGCCGAAAGCGCTCAGTCCAAATTATGGCACTTTAGATGACAACAAGGAAAGCGATTAAAATTAAAATTTGAGAATATTTTAAAAATATTTGTATTAGAGTATTCTATACGTATGGTAAAATTGTAACTGATCGCTTTCTGTACATTAAGGATATATATTATTTTTAGCCCCCAAATGCAAAGTTCGTTTATTAACTACCTAAATATGGCTGTCCTTATGTCACAATACTACAAAAGAAAAAATATTACAGGCCTTCTGAAGCGAAGCGAGGGCAGTTTGCTAGTAAGCAATGAAAAAACCTAATTTTATTCCACAAAAGTAGCCTAGAGGCATTTTATCACTTAAGTTTAGTTTAAGTGAACCTGAACTGTAAAATTTGGACATCTGTATGTAAGTATTTGGAAATAAAAGATAATTATACTTATACAAACATATATACATATCTATATACCTACCTACCCTATCTTTGAAATCACCGCATGATTATACATATATTATTTGGTGTATAAATAAAAAATATATGTATTTGTACATCAATACATGTATGCATATTTTATTCAACCGGCGCGTCCCCACTTTATTCGGGCTGCACAAATATATACATAATATACAGCCTCCATCCATTCGAAATAATTTAACTTTCAAATGGAAAAAAACATCCGTGATTCCGGTGTTAACCCTCTAGATACACACAAACTCACGAAATCCATACTCTCTTTATTATATTAGTATAGATGCAGGTTAATCTAATATAAAGCGCGTAAAAGATCGCCGTTCTGTTATACGAAATTGCTGTTATCCTTCAAAGATGAAAAAGTTAAATCTCACCATAATCCCGGTATCCGCGTCACGTTTGTTCTCCCCGGACAACAATTTCCCTTATTGCGGGTCCCGTCACGCGCCGCCTCCGACAAGCAATGTCATGTCTAGCTGCTAAAGAATATTCTAGATACCTCGCTACAAACTTGTGTCTCACTGGTTTCGCTCGCAATTGCATCTACGTTTGAAACATTGCTGAGTTTTTAATTATTTTTTTTCGCAAAATTCCTTTGAAATAAAGTATTATATCAAACATGACCTTCATGATCAAACTGCAATTTCATTATTACCATTAATTAATCGCAACCAAGTGAACTGCTCATTTAATACCAAGTGATTATCTTCAATGTTATCACAATTAAACAGTTTGTTTCATTCAAAAACTCGCTAACATTGTCGTATAAACCATTCATGGTTAATTTTAAAAGGAGAGTTGACAGTAACCAGGTTTTTCCGCACGTATTACGTCATAAATAACTTCGGTGAATCGTGTATCGGTGAGTGATTTCTTACAGAAAGGTCTTGACGCCATCGTTTTGTTCGTTCGCCTGTAGAATGCATAGCAGTTACCGAATTTCAATAAGACACATTTGATTTTATTTATAAAATCCGTTTGTGTATATATTATATACACGCAAGAGATATAATATAATTTGACAAAAGCTTTTATAGGAATGCCAATAACGTCAAGTCCGTACGTACATACCAATTCATTCTTAAACACGCCAGTTAAGTTGAGTAACCTGATATTCTCCACTATATATTAACCCGAGAACATTATGTACATAGACTTTAGATACAGGAGGGTTCACTGATCCCTTAACAATGGGGTATTTATTAATAACCACGACGTGTACTCGACCTTATTGAACTGAAAATAGAGCTCAAATCGTCGCTTAATTCGACACTAAACGATTGTATTTTTTTAATATCTTTGACGGACAAAGACAGCCAAAACCGACATCAATCTCTTCACCCAATATTGTGGATAGTCGACATTGATGGATAACTTGGGTGTATCTTGATTTTAATTAACAATGTAATTAATTGTTAGTTGCGTTGAAGTAGAGACAGTCTGCGATAGCGTTTTTTGCACACTCAATTGATCAGGTCAAGTAAACCATGTATCTGGAAGTATCGTTACATGTCACAGACAGTTAATTGTTTCTTTAAACTTACTTTATACTTCATTAACTACTTGACATACAAAATTATTATTTTATACCGCAATAGACGAAATATGACTTAGGGCATAATAGCTTCAACCCAATATTTATGACCAACTAAGAGCACGGGTTTCGTGTCATAACTGAAGGTGCCCGGAGACTTGCTCCATCATACAAAGGGAGAGAACGACTTATTTGATTGAAATGAACTGTACGATGTACCTACATAAAACGCCAAAATGGTTCAAGAAATGTTTTATTACGCTTTTAGAAAACTCCAATCCAACACTAGCTAGCAGTTGCAGTAGCACACCGTTCATCACGAGTATTTTGCTTCGTAGAGAGAGCATAGCTTCCGTATTCAAAAACAGAATGACTCGCGGACAGCCTTGCCCTTTGTTTATACTGCTTTTCAGGTTTTCCAAAACTCCCTACGCTTTTCTTGTCAATTCAACATTCCTTAGAAAACAATAGGACAATCGATGACGCAGATAATAATAATTCGTAATTATATTTGACCTTACGCATAAACCCTAGGGGCGAACGTCGAGATATCAAAATATAAACGTTCACACACTCACAGACCCGCACTAGGAATCTTTGGGTTACAGGTGACGTTTACATATACAAATATAACATCGCAAACACCAATGAACTGTGAACAAACATTTAACTGTGACATAAGTGATAATTATCACATAAGCTCAGCAGTCAGGGCCACTACTAAGTGTAGCTCACTTGTGTTCGTCAATATATTATTTTACAAAACTCGCCCTCAGAAAAATAACTGTTACACACAAATTCCAAACACTCAACACAATTATAAATCATAAAATATGAATCAAAATTCATATTTATCCCGTACACGTAACTAAACCTTCCAAGCGAAACACTTTATCTACCAGTCAAAACCGAATGAAAATCCGTGGTGTACTTTTGTAGATTAATGCATTCGGACAGACAAAGACCTTGTTTTATAGTACCAATAAAACTGCATCGGAGTCAAATCTATATACACATATACGAGTGCGTTGATACAAGCTCTCCTTACTCGTTAGCACTCTTGTCAGAGTAATCGCAGTAATTACTTGTGATTGTCCTCGCTTCAACACAGGTGTCACTGCGTCGCAACACATGCCTAGCAAATATGAGTGTATGGACTTGGGACGATAGAGGATAAATACTGCTTAATGCCAATGCCGTTGATAAACGCAATTGTAGTCTTTTGTACAGGCGTAACATTGAACTTGTGTATTATTTTTCTTGTTTACGAATTAAATAATATGTCTCATTATGTAGCGTTGTTGCCCATAACCCATAATTATAACGCTTTTTATCGAAACACTGGACAGCTGGAAGCTATTTGCTTCACGCCATAATTTTCAAGTGCAACTTTGATCCGACCTCAAGCCCTCATCATTACCATCGAAGTTCTACAACAATACATAGTTGAAAATTGCTGCACGGATTTTCATGCATTTTCACCCATAGATTTATCAACAGACAGATTGATGTACATAGAAGATTTAGATGTACCCTGCACACATAAAAATTTTAAAACGTCTGATAAGACTGTATCAATTGTTTTGTGTAAAAATAATATTCATGAGCCTGAAGATTTTGTTTTATTAAACGCGATCAACTTTTTTTTAAATAAAAAATTCTTAATATAATTTGTGACAAACCCTAGCTGACAATTTTAATTAACTAAAAGCTAAAATGGAGGAGCATAAAGATGACTTAACATTTCTCAGGCTACATTTGTATATTTATTGGTCCTGAATGAATCCATTATTAGAAACTCTGACAATATTCATAATTGTTTTTAGAAATACATGTACAACTTTACTAAGATATTTGTTTTTGAAGAACGAGCAACGATTTAATTCATATAATGAAATTATATGAAGTGACTATATTTTTTTGTTGTCCTATAAAAAGCTTTACGTATTTTTATTTTTCAATTTTTTTACTAATATGAAAGACTGAATCGCTAGGGTTGTCATCTTAGACGTGAACTGCATGTATATGTTGTTTTTTTATTTAGGTACTTCGCGAAATCGTGACGGACTGCCGGTATTTCATATGACACTGGCTTCAGCATCTTCAGTGAAACTCCTTGCTTCAGTGAAATTCCTTCAGCAATAGCAGAATTGACGGATGGACTTTTAAACCACTCGTCACATGTACATTATTTAATAATTACTTATTTATCAATTTCTTTTTGATGTATACGTATTTGTATACTATTGAATAAATAAATAAACACTCACAATCGCACACCCCCATACTAGAATCCACCCATGGTCGCGTATTATAGTGAGATCTTAAAAAAGTTAAACAAATGAAACGTCACAATCCTCCAAGACTCGTAAACAAGCGTGTATTTGTCATATAAATATCAACCCCAGAAATCGAACCATGGACCACTACTACTACCGACTAGGCTTCAGGGTCACCCCTGTTATATGTAAGTATCTATGTTTTCGTATATACTATATAAAACTTCCTTCTCCTATCCTTTCAAACATACAAGTTTTTTTTTCTATTTTAAAGCGATCTGCAGTTGTCTCACGTATAGGAGAGAGACTCATTTAAATTATTTTAAAAGGAACTACTCACACGAGGCCGTGTGAAATGGCCTCTTCAGCGTAGGCTCAATCGTCACCTTTCAATTTATCGAACATACGTAGATTTAAAAATCATTAAACCCACTTTTAATAATAAAAAAAGTAAGGAGATCGTCGTGTCGGTGATTGCAGTTGAGGCTTTTGTAATTATATTATTTAGAAGTTTTATAAAATACCTATAATTGATAAAACTTATTTTAAATTTCTCTAAAAGATAAATGGTTAAATTATAATTTGCACGTCCCGGTTGATTGCTTTTCATGGACTCTGATTAGATTTGACCGCACCTCACCGACGAGATTTAGGTAGTCAGCACCACGCGTGTAGCGCTGCTGAATCAGGTATTCGATGTTTTACTGAATAAAATCGTTAAAAAAAGGTTGCTGATTTTATTAGATTATTGGGCAACGTTGGCCGTAGGATTTGAAAGTTAAAATCGTAAAACAATATTATTATGCATTATTATTGTTATCACGAAAATGATCAAATGATTCCTAAAATCGGACAGATGAGAATGGTTCAGGATAAGAAGGTGACGAATGCGCTGTAGGCTGACAGAACTTTATTAAAATCTGTAGTAATAAAAAAATAACAGCTGTCAATTGAAGTTGATAAGGTTTCCACAAAACAATATTCCGAATCAGAATCGTATCGGAATAATAGCAATTACCAAGCCAACCACAATATCCCGCATTATCACAACAGCAATTGTGTTATCAGGGACACTATTCGCCCAATATTGAGCAGCGCTCGCAGTGAGCAATCTACGCGCCATGCAATTACGTGATAGTTAACTATGATTGCTGATTATACAACAGAACTGTCATTGCTGTTACTCACTTCATGTTAGCGATGAAACCACGCAAGGGATGCAACAAATAGACTTGATCTTTGTGATATGAATGAATTATTTCACTTTATAACCTGACTACACCGCGATGGCGGTCTAACAAACATATCTTCCGCATTTCTCCACGAAACAAGTATTTGGTGGCACAAATTTCATTGTTCAATTATATTAAATATGAAGGCGCGTCGGTAGCGCCATCGACTTAAAAATAGCAGATTCTACCTTTGACAGCAATATATAAGAACTCTGCAAAACGTCAGAGCGGTTGAGCGGATATCGGGACTCGGCTGTTTTTGGTTGATGAAAATGGAAGGAGGCGCCGCGACTCAGCCAACTAACGGATTGCATACGTCCATAATTTGAATTCAAGACGTGCCTTTAAATTAAATATTTTACTACATTTTTTTACTGGATTAAGCCTTTATGCGTCACTTGCGCATGATATTGAAACGTTTAAGCATTATTTCGACGTAACTTATACGATGTGTGAATCAGTCAAGTTGTACGCGATTAAATGTTTAAATATTTATAAAGAAAAATTTACCCTATGGACAAAATATCATCGACAACTTATAAAAAAATTCCTTAGTAGACTACAGTAATATCATTACGGTAACTATTTCAAGGGTGTTTATACACTACGAGTGGTTTATTTTACATGTCGATAGGAAATAATGAGCTTATGAGACATCTGTACGTACTTAATCAAGGTAGCTCGTGGATATTCGTAACACCAAAAGCATGAAGAAGTCTCTTTCTCAGAATCACCTTTCTTTCCTCTTATTCCTTGGCCGCCATCGCATCAGTGATACCATTTGCTGTTACTAATATCCATGGGTGACGGTGCCAACTAACCATCAGGTGGCTCGTCACCTCGTTTGTCGGCTGTTCACTTAAAAAAAAACTCTTTTTTAGAAAGACGAAAACATTTCAATTTATACTTAACTAAAATTTTCGCGTGTAAGGCCAATAATATCACAGTACAACACTATCATATGTTTAAATGTTTTACGCCATAGTCCTCCACGCCGTAGCCATATTCAATACGAGTACAACCTTACAAGTACTAAATTAATTTCCTCTTAATAATACCTTGTGTACACTATATATCTGCGTATACCATTACTAGTGATTAGTGATGAAAGGATCCAATTATCTCTACAGCATAATTAACGACTTTAGGTGCTTAAAACTGAAGCGCTATTATCGACGTTCAATTAAAACTTTAGTGTCATATTTCTAGGAACCTGTGACGAAAATTATTCAGTATTTGTATATAACGAACGTCAATAATACAATGTTATTCAAACAATCTAATTAGTGTTTCTGGCCGTGTTGAGGCGGCCTATACTGCCCACAGTCCCATGCTGGCAGAATAGGGTGTCGTAAAAGGCGAAAGAAGCCAGCCTGCTTGGTGGTAGAACTTCGCGTTATCGGTATTATTATTATGTCATTAATATTATTTTTGGTATTATTATTAAGCCTGCCCGGCTAGCTCCCACCCTCCTGCTTGAGTCAACCGCCAAACGACTCGTCGTGTTCCGGCTGGGGGGCTTGAGAGCCAGTATTTTTTTCTAACCTTCTTCTC
>PDGT01000001.1:15624877-15650532 GCA_003671415.1 Megathymus violae
TTTAATAGATGTGATCACCTTCATTACGTCCACTTCGTTCACTGCTGAAAAATTGAAAGTTGGGATAGAAATATGTGGCATTGACGCAATAGAAGTAAGAGTTTGATATCGGACAGCCGGGTCCATTAAAGAAGTGGAAACAAAGTGATTGTTTATAGCATCAAGAGTTAAAGTTAAAGAAGGATCGCAATCATGTGATGGTGTTTTAGTAATACCAAGTGTTTTAAGAAATTTCCACACATCGGGGGAAGAAGAATTACAAATATTATCATGGATATGTCGGCGTTTGGCTGTTCGTACCATCTGATTACAGCGGTTCCGAGCTATCTTGAAAGCAGACCAGTTTTCGACTGACCGATCATGCTTAAATAAACGGAAAGCCCGGTTCCGTTTTCTCATCGCCATTAAGACTCCCTTTGACATCCAAGGAGCCGGCGCTCGCTTCAATCTGACACTATGCTTGGGTGCGTGTACATCATACAGTTTTGTAATGAAATTGTTAAGTATAGAGACTTTACTATCTACTGTAGACGCCTGCGCTACCACCCCACATAGGTCAATGCCAGAGGCGTCGTTAAGGAGTTTGTTGATATTAATGTTGTGAAAGTTTCGTATCTGAACAATAGTAGGATGATATTTAGGGGTTTTAAGCTTATATGATAAGTATATGAGATCATGGCGTGAGAAACCGGGCGCTGGAAGCTGTCCGTGTTTGTAAACACGATTGGGAGCTGATGTAAAAATATGATCGATCCAGGTGGATTCGATGTCGACGGAATGATGAATAGCAGTCAAGGGTAGAACACTAAAATACAGTCAATACATATTACAATACAATAAAATACAATCAGGTGGCTCGTCGGCTCGTTTGTCAGATATTGACATTAAAAGTAATTAATTATTTCCGAGACATTTTGGCTTTGTTTTTTTTTTTGCTCCTAGCAAATGTAGGTGTTTGTTTATATGTGACATCATCAATAACTCGAGGAAATGATAACCAAAATTGTCTCTTAGTTCTAGCTCTATGTATTCAAAGTCATACCATCGAGTAGTACGACATCGACATCAAACGACATATTCATAAAGGCCCCGATTGGTATCTAACGATAACAATCGTCAAGCCTTGTTGACGTCGAAATATCTTCTAACACTCTATGGTCAATAATCCTTCTAACAGCCGCGCTGAAGCAGCGCAATGAAAAATTGTTTAAGTTTTGCCTTAAAGTTTCAAAATAACATCATTCATCATAATGATTTCTGTTTTATTCTATGTGTGTGTGTTATTAATATTTTTCATTTATCAAAACTACGCAGTATTGAAAAGAGCAAAGGCTTTCACAATTTGTTGATTTGTACGAAAATTCTTTCAAATCACAGCTCAGTTTCATGGTGAGGCCTTTGAAATAGTGTTATTATTCGCAACGGCATTCAGCTGCGAGTAGAGATACTCGTAGCTCCATAACAATGATTAAAAGGAATGTAATTACTTAGTTCATCTTTTAGTTCTTTTAATTATATCCTGTTTATTCACTGTTGTTAGGTTCTTCAGTTTAGTATAAAATACATGCTTAATGTTATATACTTTTAAAGTGAATTGAACGGACCGTGATGTACCGCGAACTGGGTATTATTAGAAAATTATTTATTATGTATTTGTTTAACACTTCACTGAAACCACTATGGATCACAATGGTCGGCTTAAATACCTAATTGCGTTTTTACTCGTCCACCCTTGGAGACGGTAAGGTCAGATAGATGTACGAGTACAATAACAAAATATGTTAAATATATAACAAATATATAAGTCATATTTACATATATATGTATGTGTATGTGTATATGTATGTGTGCGTGTGTGTGTGTGTGTGTGTGTCTGTGCGTGTGTAATATGTCATATATAATTGCAGCCCGTCCCTACTTTGTTTATATTCAACAATCTATCTACAACTATACATGTACACTTGATGTATAGCTTAAGCTCATCCTGAATAATGATAAACCTTTGAAATGATAACTACAGGAACCATAATGCATACCATTTCAGTCACAAATACGATGCGTGGCAAAATAAATCGATAAACCCGCTCACTAAATCTTCAACGATGCAACGCACACAATTGCACCGCCATTATATTAAAATTGTGAACATTCCATTATGTAAATAATATAACATTTATGATTGTATTACACTGAAGTAAATCAAAGATTTCTATGCTATTTATATGCCTAATGAAACGTCTCCGCACCTGACTTGTCGGCCCGCTCCAGAGGCGATTGCGGATTGCGAGGAAAATAGCTGTGTGAACTAGTACCACGTTAGGCTTTTTGGGAATAGTGTTGGTATTGCTGATATTACCTAACGCTTGCAATTTTGGTCTTTTTTGTCTTAAATAAATAATGACACTGTTTCATCATTGTATAAAAATAGTGGCCAATACCGACGTTGGGTCATTATTTATGCTAAAACATCAGTTGTTTATGATCGTTCTAATTTTGAATAATTTTGAGTTGCGTCAATATTCTCGCCAACCAGGGAAATTCGCGTACCGTGGAATCGTTGTAATAATCACTGAAAACCACAATGGTTGTCGGCCTTCACGCAATCGCACTGTGCGCTAATTTAGAAGTTAATGTGGTTAATAATAGCGAACCAATAAGTTTGTTAGCCGATATGTTATTTCGCCAATATGTTTATTATTTTTAAAAATATATTGCAATATTCAGGAGTCATTTTGATTTGTGAAATCTCTGTATTACCTATATCCTGAGTCATAATTATATACATAGCTATGATTATCACAAATTAACATAACCTTTAAGAAACATTTCATACATCTATTACAGCTTTAGTATTTATTATGTGGTGATCTAGAAAGATTTTATTTTATTTACCTTCGATAATTAAGTCAAACTTGAACAGAAACTTTCGCTTGTGTAAGTAAGTATGATTGTAAAAAACTGACTGTTACACAATTTATAATTTTTATTGCTTTGGTGGGGAAATTTTGCCAATTGGATCCACAGTTAATACCTAGTAATTGACTTATACAAATAAATAAATAGATGCTGTTACTATATAACACGATCCCAGGGTCGACTGGTAGAGAACGCCAATAGGCGTCAAGTCCATCCTTTGTAAAACCTAGGACACGGATTTTTCACAAGCGAAAAAACAGCATATATATCAAAAGTACGGTATACATTAATCCAGCTTAACAACTTAATTTATAGTAATTTAAATATTGAGTGACCAACTTCGTTATTATTTAAAAAAACATTATGTCGGTACCAATTTACATCGCTACAGAATTTTACACAATGGAACAGTTGATTGAAAATTCAAATGCAAATTCAAAATCTTGTTCTTTATTTGAATTGAACTGAATTTTACACACAGATTAATCATAGTGGTAGATCGAGAATACTAAACTATACCGATCAAGAGTTCTTTATCTCTACTCTACTCAAGTTTTTAACAAATAAGTAAATTGACAAGTAATACAGGTATCGAACAGATACCGAAGCACGTTTAAATTGACAGGAGTAAAATTTACGCCACTATTTTGTAAAATAGTTTTGAATTTTACTGAATTTAGTTCTATAATACATACTAGGTTTCTCCCTAAACAAAGTATGTTTAAGCTCAGTCTTTAATGTTAAAGTTCAGCGAAAAACAATAAAAATAACAGTAAAAAAGGTTTGGTAAGCTACAATTATTTTTTTCAGAGCAAAGAGTGCAATCAAATGCTCTTCAACACTGAGCGATGGAACCCGAATAAAGTTTATTGCGTTAGATTGAATTTATATGTCATGAATATAATAATCTCTTACAAAATTACTCACGATCTATATATATTTTTACGTCTAAAAAGAGGTGTGATGAGAGAGATGAAGAGATATTTATCAATAATTCAACCACTTTTTTAAGTTACTTTTTATAGTTTACATTTATTTTCTTTACATATTAAGGTGATTTTTAGTAATAACTAACATTTATTAAAAACACTACATACATATTTTTCTCATCGTGAGAAGAAACAGAAAAATGATGAATATCAGTCGCAGTTAAAATGTATAATATCAGCGATTATATACGTTTAAAATTATATTGAGAAGAAACAGTAAATATTGCAAGATCTATCCCAGCGCGCGTAGAGAGACAAATAGGGATCCGGTAGTAATTCAGATCTCTGATGATCGCTGGATTACATCTCAGTGCACTACGTTGATGCAACCGTATCGTGTTCGCCCGTAATGTATTAAAGTTGTTCCCGTGTCAAACTATATTCAAATCTTCGAAATGAATTTGTAGTGAATAGTGATTTAATACTTATATCCCGGTCCTGTCGGCACATCCCTTACGTTTTTTATATTTTTATTTCTGTGCTCATTATAAACTATTTATTTATTTATTTACTTCTATACCGTTCAACCGATTGCTAGGAAATTTGCGTCCTTATACATAATATTTGTTTATGGAGAACACTTTAGAAGCTCTGCGGTAAGTCGCCAACAGATGGCTCTATTATTCTGTTGATTTATATATTTTTTTGTTATTATATGAAACCTCTGATGAGTGAGTTCGAATATGTATTAGTTATCAGCGTCTTCTCTCAGGTTTTTAAGAAACTTGATACAATATGTTCAATATAATAAAAAAAAACCATTATCTATCGCTTTGATTAGCACTCGTTTTCTACTATCTAGCTAAGATAAAGACCTTAACACCATTTTCCTTCATCAATCCTTACTCTGATGAAATTTGTAAATCACACTGGCTGCTGATAAAGTAAAATAAATGCTACTGTTTTCCATAACTGTGCACCCCTACCCTGTATTATTACGTCATCTACTCCATATACCACAATATATACTTTATAACCCAAATAGGTTGCCTCAAAGAGGTCGCTAATTCAATAACGAGTCCGCCTTTTGTACTCAAAATATTCTACCCCATTGTTTTCGTAATTTTTTTTAACCCAATTCACCTAACAAGCTCATTTTCAAAACAAACTTTCGTCAGAAGTTACAACGATGCGCTTAAAGATAATTCCATGGAGAAACTTTAAGAACTGATTACTCAACGATCTGTCATCGTCTCCAGCGTTCTAGAGACTCAGTCGTAAAATAAAGTTTTCGAAGAACTTTCGATACAGAAAATATGCTGAAACTTTGCATCATTTCACTAATTATTTACTACAATTTAGAAGAAATATACATATCCCAAACTATAACTGGCAAATGCGCATAATCTTTACACATCCATACCAGCCGTGGGGTCAGCGAAGCGTAGCCAACCAAGAACAAAGCTATGGCCGCTTGTAAACTAGAGAATTTAAAATTAATATTGTTATATGATATTTACTTATAATTTCGCCACTCACCATTAGGTAGGATTATAATTATGCACTGATTTATAATAATATTACTACTTTTGGCGTCAACCAATTTTGTTTCAAAGCCTTTTATTTGAGCAGCTTTGGGTTTCTTAGGTCATATGCTTTTGTCAAAATCTCCAAATATGTATTTTGTCCTTACTTATAGAACCCAAAAAACTTAAGGATTATATGTTGTGCAATGGCGCTAAGCTCATCCTTGGTGAGTAGTTCTTTTAAATGGATTTATGTAAGTTGTTGGGGCTCGTTGTACATTAGACACCTTTTAGTACTCTCGAATAGTCTAAATACATCTTTGATGGATTTCACATAAAAAAGCCGATCGCGTTGAAGACTAATTACAATTGTTTATGTTTATTTTATGTTTATTCCTTCAATAAAAATAAAATAACTAAACTAATTACCTACAAACAGTTTTAAGACTAAGCGTTTGTTAGGTAATCAAATCAAAATTATCTTCTAAATATTAAAAAAAATTCAACAGTGGTCTTTTTGCAATGAAAAAAGGGATTCCAACCAAATATAATGTTCTATATGAACCAGTACATATTGTTTAAATGATTAGTAAAATTATATGATTAGTAACAGATGCGTAAATGATTGTATTAAATACATACCATATTTATATAGGTATTAAGTATATAAACAATTCTAAAATAACCATTCTTCATTTTTATTCACGTGTGTACTTCTAATCACACCCCGAATCGTGATCTAACAATAATATTTCTTACCCCTCTGAAAATGAGTGTTATCGATCTAGACAGAGCTTTTGATTTTGATTGATTTGATTGAATTTTTTACTGTGATAAAAATTTTATCGACAATTTTGGTATATAAATACCGTAATCCCAAAAGTTAGTGGTCGAATCAGCTCATTGACATCTCTAACCAAACTTAAATAGGACTTAGTAAAAACTTGTTTGACTTTGCTCAGAGTTCATGTCGTTTGAAGTGAAAGATGTCAAGTGTCTGATAGTAAATATGTAAAATTGTTAGTTAAATTTTCTTTATTTATAATAATTAATGATATTATTATTATCGCGTAACCGGTGAACGGCATCATTTATTGTCCAAAATATATTCATTAGCTGACACGATAGTTCATAGTTGACGACCCCATAGCCCAGTTGGTAGTGGCCCTGCCTGCTGAGCTGGGGGTCCCGGGTTCGATACCTGGCCGGGGCAGACATTTATGTGACAGCTAAATATTTGCACTCGGTTCATGGGTGTTTGTAAACTGATATTTGTATATATCCATGCCACGTAAGTGTGTTAACTTTATAGTTATAAGAGATATAAGGTTCTATAGTCACGTTCTATTCTTGACAAGTCTTGTTAACAATCTCAAAGATGTGTGAAGATAAAGTAAGGTGTGAAGAAAGTGCCCTTCCGAACTGAACCAGCGTGTGGTACATTATAGCATTCACTCTCACGTTATAAGATTCGGTTACAAACAAACAGTTATGAATTGAGATGAATCATGGTAAACAAAATAAGGTTAGGCGTTCAAAGGTGATCTACATTTCTGGTTGACCTCACTGAGTTGGGTTCTGATATTATGAATACATTTAGAATAGAATCAAAATAAACCTCGCTGCAAATAATGAATCATTGTAATCTTTGTGTAAATGGGAAAGGGTTTGAACCATAAAGCGAATTTTTTATTCAGATTGTAATTTTAAATCTTTATAATATTATTATATAATATATCTTTCTATGACAGTAGTATATGAAGATATTTTTAGGTAAGTACCCAAATCATCGAATTAGTTTAGATCGTAGATCTAAATAACCATCAGCATTCATTATAGTTATAAAAATGCCAAAATTTTGTACCTATTTTGTTCCAAATTTTGCTTTGCTTTAAAGTCCAATCCATAAATCAATGAGATAAACATATGGAACGGCCAAATGTTATAATCGGGATATAACGATTTATTTATTTATTTATTTAACGATTTTATGCACAAAGATAATGAAACAGAGGTTAACATGAAATATGGAATACAAGGGAACTACTTATCTCACAACGAAATCTCTTCCAGTAGCCCCGTAACATGAAATGTAATAATAGAGCAGCGAACTTAGTGCATTATATATGATTAATAAATGTGCATATATATAATAGAATACTATGGATGTATAATATAACTCAATAAATTGAAAATAAGTAGAAAGGGAGAGAGAAGGAAAAAAAAAAAGAGCATTAACTATTGATAAATTAACAAATAGTGATTTTTGACAGATCTTTTGAAGACTGATATGGTTTTACATCTTCGGATGCTCGGAGGTAGAGAGTTCCACAGTCTGACAGCATGGACAGAGAAAGAGCGAGAATACGCGTACGTCTTGTGGGATGGAAATTTGAGTAGAGATCTAGTGTGTGTACGACAAGGAGCAAAGGAGGGACGGGCGTATGAAAAGCGTTCGCGTAAGTAAGAAGGAAACTTGGGGTTATGCAGAATATTAAAAACGAGACATAATATACGAGTATTTCTACGAAAACGGATGGGAAGCCACTTAAGGCGCTTGCGAAAATCTGAAACGTAATCATATTTTTTGAGATTATAGATGAAACGAATACAGAGGTTTTGTAACCGTTCAAGCCTATTAAGTAACTCCTCAGTGACATCTAAAAAACAGGCATCGGCATAATCCAGAATGGGAAGAATGATGGATTGCGCAAGATTAAGTTTGGTTTCGAAGGCTAAAAAATGTTGTAGGCACTTAAGCGAGTGAAATGCAAAATGAATTCTTCGACCAAGGTCGCTAACATGGGTATTCCAATTTAAGTTAGCATCGAGAATAATACCGAGATTTTTTACTTCATCGACCAAGGTGATCCATTAATTATGATAGGTGGTAAGGTAGCCATATCAATAGAATTACGGAGGTATCTACTACCAATAATGATCGCCTGTGATTTTTCAGGGTTTACCAGCATACCAAATGACTTAGTCCAAGTATTTATGTTATCCAAATCTTGGTTGATTGCATGGATAGCAGACTTAGTGCCTGAAAGAGAAAAGTGACGATACAGCTGCAGATCGTCCGCATAAAGATGGAAGCTTGAAGAGATAACTTTAGAAATAGAATTTATAAAAATGGAAAAGAGAAGAGGAGATAAGACGCCACCCTGAGGCACACCCGCATTCAGCGCGCACCATATAACTGTACTTCAATCTAAATATTTTACAAAAAATTGCCACTCTAATAAGGAGTCCAGTAACTTTCATTTATCTATCAAGTTTCAATGTCAACAAACGTCAAAATGAATCGTGGATCCAATATACAACGACATTAAAAAGTCGTCCATTTTAATATATGCAGTTAACAACTCCTGACGAATATCTACGTTTCATCGCTTCTACTCATTAATATATAGTGCGAGGATTGTAACATTCGCTAAATTGAACATCTATGACAGTGTCAGAAACATAATCGGTTAATCTGTCACAGTTTATTTTTCTACTGTATTTTTTACCATCATATTTCATGTAAATACGACCAGCAAAAAAGGATTTTATTTCAAAGTCACATTTTAATTCGTGAATTACAATCGAAAGTTAAATCAACGCTAGACGGCTATAGCAAAACATACCTAACACTACTTAAGCCGAAGTAAAGATATCAAAGACCGTAAACTTAAAAAAATGTAAACAAAACTTACTCCGAACTTATGACGAAAATCTGTTATAAAAACCAGTTAACGAAGTTGATCTCAAGAAAGACTGTGTAAAACGACAGAACAGGATAAACCATTTTGAAATTTGTCAGCGCCTCAAAACTTCGCAGCAGCAAGTTGTAAAACAAGCTCGTCATAAACTTGCGTCTCTAGCGAAGATACTAAGCGAATATGGCAGCTTTGAGTCGTTTCACGAACTGTTAACTGCACTTTACAAAACAATCTGCGATTTGTGAAAGACTCTACACGTACAAGAAGTATGTTAAAAATGTCAACTTCTATTGCGTTTTGACAAATATAAATAAACTAGCGACCCGTCTTCCTTTTGCTTCGCGAACCATTATCGTTACCTTTACAAATCGTAGCACCAAAAGTTTTTTCTTAATTTTTGTCAGGCGCTGCGTTTTTATCCCATTGTATCTTTGAGAATACTTTCTGAAATTCTTTAATTATGCACATTATACACCTTTATTACCTTGTTACAGTAACTACAAAAAATCTAACAATAACACTTATTTACTAAACTCTTAACAGAACATGCATATTGGCTTCATTTCTTATAGCCGCAAAAATAGATTCGTTCATCCAGGAGATGAAAATTATCTTAAACACCGATCAATACCAAGTTAAATTCAATATTTTTTTTTGCAGTATCTTTCATTTAATACACAAAAAAATAATATTTCCGATTAGAAATAACTATCGTCCTTGTACAAGTTTTGTTTTCTGTAATTATTTTTTGTTACCTGGATTACTGATTGTATTTTACCGGATATACAAAAAAATATTAGCATTTGGAACATTAGGATTGTCCATCTATCATACTGTTTATGCAGACGTTGTACATAATGCGTTCGGATTTTACGTGACGAGATTCACTGTGTCATGGAAACTCTGTTTGAATATAAATGTGGAATAACTGCGAAATCATTTATTAGGTAAACTACATATTATTTTTATACTATTTGAAAACATTATTCTATTTCTCACGAAAACATCTAATACATTTAAGGAAAATTGCCGAATTAATTACACCTTCTAAGATAATTTAAAGAATATATTATCAGTATTATTGTTAGGGCATTAATATTATTACCGGTATTATTATCTTTTCGTTAAGCCTCCCTGGCTAGCTACCACCCTCCTGCTTGAGTCACCCGCCAAACGACTCGGCGTGTTCCGGCTGGAGGCTTGAGAGCCAGTATGTTTTTCCTTTCTTACCATCTTCTCATTTCCTGGCCGACAACGCTTCAGCGATACCTTTGGTCTTGCTGATGTCCATGGACGACGGTGACCGCTTACCATCAAGTGGCTCGTCTGCTCGTTTGTCGGTTATAACATAAAAAAATACATGTATAAGTTTCAGTGAAATTTTTTTAATGGAAAACTTTTAATGAGAACTACGAAAACAAGCAACAATTTGAAGTGTTAGGAGTTATCCGATCCTTGATCCTAAACTAAACTTACTAGTTACGTACACCTTGCTGATTAGTAGACGAAGAAATGGCAGCAGGACTCCTGTTGTCGAAGTAACTGCGCTTTGTAGCACCCTCGTTTAATCCCTTACAGGAGTTTTACAAGTTGGTTATTTGCCTGATACTCTACCACCCGTCTGGAATTAACTGTAAAATGTTTTTAAAATTACAATTACAGTTCTAAAGCCCATTTCAGTGTTACAGATGGCCATGGTCAGCGTGTATCAAATCCCTTACAATTGAAGGACAGGACATTAATAACTTATGTGAATAATAGTTCTGATTGTGAAAATGCAGCGATGAAAATGTTTTAATAAAATAGTGTTTGATACGTAAGTTGGTTTCTTTTACATAATTGATAGTATCAGGCGTGACTTTGCGGAAATTCATTGTTATTGAATTAGTATTAATTTACTTTGCAACTTTGCTTGTGGAAGCACAATGTATGGTGGTATATATGTACTTCTATGTCTTCTATACATGCATAGAACCTCCCTCGCTCAAACAAAGGAAATCATGCATGTATGATAAATAAATGTATATACCAACACACATACCGTCACCAACACGTGTTTCGCTCCGAAACGGAGCATCCTCAGGGTGAGTAGACTACGAAACTATGAGCATACGACTTTGCGGTTAACACTCGTAGAGTCTACATAAAATATACGGTCTGTAAAGATCTCAAAAGTTATGACATTTAAGATTTTAAAACTATTATTATTAAAAAAAATTATTATTCACAACGTTTTCATTGTCCATTCTCCTGTTTGCACTAAATGTCTTCAGTGAATACTTGTTACGTAGACCCCGCTGTCATATGCTCTACGTATAATTAATGATGAGTTATATGACAGGATATTTCAAGACCGTAAACAACGCTTAATCCTTAATTCTTAAACTTTTATGAACCTACGGGCTATCAGGATTCTGTATTATGGAGTCTGTTATTGGAATTTCTTCACAATGACGACTTCATAACACAATTGATAGTGATTCAATTTTGGCCGTATTGGGGCGGCCTAGAATACTCCCCCCAATCCCATGCTGATAGAAAAGGATGTCGTAAGAGGCGACAGAAGCCGGCCTGCTTGGTGGTAGGGCTTCGCGTAAGGATTATATTATCAGTATTATTATTCATTGATATCAATAATGGTGTTATTATCTTTTCGTAAAGCCTGCCTGGCTAGCTACCATCTTCCTGCTTGAGTCAGCTGCCAAACGACTCGTCGTGTTCCGGCTGGGGGCTTGAGAGCCAGTACTTTCTTTCTTACCTTCTTCTCATTTCCTGGCCGACAACGCATCAGTGATAACTTTGGTCTTGTTGATGTCCATGGGCGACGGTAACCGCTTACCATAAGGTGGCTCGTCTGCTCGTTTGTCGGTTTTTAACATTAAAAAAAAATCCTGCCTGCCGAGCTGGGGTTTCGGGTTCGATTCCCAGCCGAGGCAGACATTAATGTGCCAGATAAATGTTTGTTCTCGAGTCGTGGGTGTTTGTGATGTGATCCTAGTGCGGGGGTATATTATTTAAGAACAAATCACTCGGCCACGCCTAACAATTACACTCTGTATTTAAAAAATTGATAATGATTTACACATTTACACTTACACACCAATTATAAGATTCCTTGATTAGGATTAACAAAAACATTTAAATGAGACACCACAAATAACCAAACCAGAGAACAAATATTTATCACTCCGATCATGATGTGAACTCACCACTCTTCGTAAATATAAATCGTACATAAAAGTAACAAAGCCATATTGTTTTTATTCAATTTTTTTTTATATATCAAGAATCGTACTTTGAATTTATTCATTTCATTATAATGTATTCGAACGGATATCCCCAAATCTGTATGCTCATGCATACTGATTTTTAATCAACGCTGATGGTGTTGTAAGTGAGTGACGTAATTTATGCATTTAAATGCAAATATTCGCCACAAAGCGGTGAAACTGACAAAACGTTCATGATCCGCGCATTTTTTTACGCCCTTCATATTAATTTCATCTTATTACGTGTGTGCGCGCTTAAGTATGTACATACGTGCGAGCGTGTGTCACCGTGTGAATGTATGCGTGCGTATATGAATATTCCCCTGCATATGTGAATAATTGCGTGCGTGCGTGCGTGTGTATATAAATGTAATGAACTACTTTAATTTTACATATACAATTCGATTATTTTATAAATATGATATATTATTCCTTTTAAAAGAGTTCACAGTAACAACGATCAATTCGCAAATGTCTACAGTAGGTACTTTTTAAACTAAAATTCAGTTTTATATTATTACAGTTAAGTGTAATTTCAAGTTCCTTAAAATATCAATTGAGACTTGTAAAATGTCCTAAAACTTATTTATTCTGCGTATATATATCTTACTGACCACGCGAGTTACCTGGTAAGTGTTCGTCGCCAAAAGTATAAATATGACACCAGGTCACCGACAGTTTAGATGACTCTTGAATACTGCAACGGAAACTTGCATAACATTTGTTACATCATATTCATATCAACGAATAGTCGATCTTTATTTGAAGTATATTTTACCATGCCACTTCTCATGTTGATCTATATAATAATGTAAAGGGAAAGTTAAGGTTTGGCTAATTGCTTTATGTTAAAACACTTGTCTGACAACGTTTTGGATCCATACGTATTCAATGATAACGCCCACTGCTCAAAGATATTTGATTTTAGGCCAGGTACTACCAAAAACATAATATGACGTAGAACACCAGAATAGTGAGACGAACCCAGCTATATAACAGGAAATAAATATGATAAATTGTCGTATGAGTGTAATTTGTGCTTCTTCTACCGATAGGTGACAATTCAAGGGTTGTTTATACTATACGCAAATAACAAAGACTATTATAATTATTATTTTTAAATATGGTAATTAAGTACCGAATCCGATGACATGGATAATTGTATATACACTCGTGAGTAAGTTTCTTGAATAGAATTGATCATAGCAACTAATAATTTGATGTTGTTGAATATCATTTTAGTTGACAAGTTATATGTTAGATTACGACTTTTGTGTTACATTGTTGATTGAGATTATTTTAATCCTTGAGTTTAATTTAACGTGTCAAATGAAAGGTGAATATTTTGGCTGATTTGACCATTAGCGACCCTTTTTTGCATGGAGAAATTCTCATGAGTATCACCTTTACAATTAACAGTTTAAGCGCGTCTGCTACTGCTTGAAACAAACACAGGTTTTTCTCCTACTCGCCACTGGTTGGAAACACGGGTACGCGTTCACAATCATTCATGATCCAAACAGTGTCAGTCTCCTTGTGGACGGCCTTTTTAATTTTGGAATAGAACTGGTGTTTGCCCATACCGTCTTCTTAAATATCACTCACATTGATTTAAAATGAGAGGCGCGTCAGTTTGTTTTTGGATAGCCTTAATTGGGTTTAGCTGTATCAATGAATTCTAACTTAAGCCTTGTTTGCATACACATTTTTACACACATATTTATACACATTTTAAGTTTTAAAACGCATATGACTGACAATTTACGTAAGTGTTCCAGAATCTTAATTCGATGTCTCCTGAGACGCCTAAATACAAACTATGTTACAGGAAAGCAATATGTTACATTTAGATACTTCCAAACTATCATATAACATAACGTATAATATAGTTTAACACTGATCCAATATATTACACGGAGGGCAACGAAGCGAACATAAGTTATTTGATTCGAAGCGACAGCTAACGCTTGAGACTCAAACCTATATTTATCTATTCAATATTAATTGGGACTACGAACATGTACCGAATTGTTACACATCATTTTATTAATAACACACTTCATTACGACCTACAACTGTACTGAGGTCGAGTCTATTCTAACAGTGAGAAATACAGAATGTAATGCACAATGCTGAGCAAGTGAGTATTGATAGCCTTCACAAACATTTAAGAACAATATGGAGAGCTTTCGGATATGTACATTTTCTTCGGATGTTTTTCTTAATCAACAAAATTGTATAAATAATGTAAATTAAGATGCAGATAACTTTAACGGCACGCTGTACGAAAGATTGACGTTCAAATCTCATCAATAATTAAATGCTTGAAATAAACTTATTTAATCTAAGAGCAATGCTTATAACTATATATAACTTCAGATATAATGGGAACAAGTTACTTAACCCGTTGTATTTTTGGTTCGTTCTGACTACAGACAAGTTGCAAGTAACTAAGAAAAGTCGAACATAGCCTCGGCGATTCCAAAGCAGGGTCTACATTTATGTAACTGCACTTATCTGTATCTTAACTTGATAATTAGCATTGTTTTGATTGTGTGTTACAAAGTACCCTGTCACGAGACATATACGTATTAGTATGTAACTTGTTTTATTTTATTTGTGATCCAAGATATTGTAACTTAACAAGGTTGTGTAAACATGATGAGTCATTGACTGTTAATATCTAGTTGCACTGATTAACTGATTAAACACATTATTAATCAGGCAACAGTGACAAGACAAAGGATTCGATCACTCCTTGTGGTTCCTAATATGTGATAATAATCGTACATATGTCACTGTTAAATCTTAATTGGGATACAGTGAATTAATGAAACTAATTCGACTGCTAAGATTAACTTAAGCTGCGCTATGACATAACAGATTATTAACAATAAATTTACGTTTAAGTGCACACACACATTCGCTCTAGGACTCCTTGTGCTGATAACAAACTGACATCCAAACCCAAACACAAATAGGTATCTATGACAGTAATGTCAGCCCCGGCCGGGAATTGAACCCGGGACCTTCGCACAGCAGGCAAGGTCACTATCATCTGGGCTAAGTGCTCATCATTATATTGCTTATAGATCAATATAATCATCATCAATCATCATCTCATCTCATTAGACAGCTTAGTAATAGGAATATCTTTGAAGTTCTTCCGGGACATACTTTGCTGCCGTGCGAAGGGTAACGCTTCGAGTCTAAAGTCTTTATGCTGGATAAGAGCGACAAACTTCACACATGTTTGTATATAATTATTTTTTCGAGGGGGGAACCTTCAAAAGGTATCCGGTGCCGTGGGAGCGACACCGGGTTACTTGGCATTTTTACTGCACTAAAACCCTCCCTGGCGGCCTTCCTCAGCGCTACGTACAGAATTCCGGAATCTCCAACGGAACGCAGCCGGAATCCTGAGCTTTTTTTTTTTTTTTGCGCCCAGAGATGGTAAGTGGGCTGCCCTCCGGAAAAGCGCGGGAGGGGGGTGGTGAATGCTCCTAGCATACCAGGCAGCCGGCTGCTCTGGTTATGTGGGACTCCCGTAGGCTTACCCACTAAACACCACCCGTTGGCTTTGGCCTTGTGGCCTCTAAGCCTTCATCGGTTGCGACCCATCCTTAGAGAAGGATAGGGTGCTAGCGGTACTCCCGAGGGAGCATACGCTTGTTGCTAACACAGAAGGTGTTGTCGAATGGTGAGACTATGTGGCGTCTTAAGGACGCTACTAACTGATATTGTTGGAATTCTTGACTGTGGCCGCCAAACGGCGGTCCAAGTCAGAAGATAATTTGTCTGGGGGATTGGTGAGAGTATTTCTTGGCCGCCGGATTTGGCGGCCTGAAAGACTAGGAGCGGTGTAGTCCGCTGCCTGTCTGATAAGGGGATTACTATGTTCCTCTGAGGATTTAAAGAATGACGTGCTATAATCTTTGAAGAATTTTTGGATTGACGGAAGCTGAAGATCGAAGTGCAGGTCGGCGTTCCTCACGCACCAGTGGGCGTTGGTTGCTCTCCTGCAAAAAATATTTTGGACGACTTGGATGGGAAAACAGGGGCGGCGTATGACATCACCGGCCGTATGCAAACCTTATAGAGCGTTCGCTTGTTCCTGAGGGACATCTTACTATGCCTTCTCAACAGATTGTTGAGTCGGCCCATGTAGTATCTGGCGGAGTTGGTGACTTTCCGTATGTGTGGTCTGAAAGTTAGTCCGGAGTCGAGTGTTACTCCTAAGTATTTGGTTGTGGTTTTCGACGGGACAGGGGCGCCTAGCAGT
Source organism: Megathymus violae (assembly GCA_003671415.1). Taxonomy (NCBI): domain Eukaryota; kingdom Metazoa; phylum Arthropoda; class Insecta; order Lepidoptera; family Hesperiidae; genus Megathymus; species Megathymus violae. The sequence continues at coordinate 15,641,504 of PDGT01000001.1, forward strand.
CGGATGTTAGGTTCGTCGTGTCTGTGTCTGGGTTTGAAGTGAAAATATACCGCGGTGCTTTTGTCTGCGTTAACTTCGATTCGCCATTTGGTGAACCAGTTCCCCAACTCGTCTACCGAGTGTTGGAGTTTGGAGAGGACATGATTTATTTCCCGTGATTGATAGTATAGCGCGGTGTCGTCTGCGAATAACGATAGTTGTACTCCATTTTTCGGAATGGGAATGTCGTTAACGTAAGTTAAAAATAAAATGGGAGCTAATACCGAGCCCTGAGGTACCCCAGCCGCTAGTGGGCGCGGGGAAGAAAGTACTCCTTCGTGTCTAAAACGAAAGGAGCGGTTTTGAAGGTAGGAAGCGACCAATCGAACAACGCGATCAGGCAAACCTAGGTAATGGAGTTTGAAAAGGAGTCCTTCGTGCCAAACTTTGTATCCTGAGCGCGTGCCCCACCAGGCTGTGCACGTCTCGGGCCTCCGCTTGTCCCCCACCTTCTGATGTTTACGGCGGTATGCGGCCACGTATATCGTCGTCGTCCTTCCCGGGGTCGTTGACTGGACGGTTTGAGCTCCCACCCTAGCCGCCCACAACCCCGGAAGCCCATTTTAGTCACCTCTTCCGACAGGCAGGAGATACCGTAGCTCTATTCTGGTCCTAAGCTACAGGGACACTGCGTCGGAGGACGTTACGTACGTTTCCGGCGACTTCGTCTCCGCACGGTTTTAGCGCGCTCCCTAACTCGTTCGGCGTCTTCCTTTGCAGATATTACGTCGTTGCAGAAGGTTATAATGAATCCTAGGCTTCTCTGCGCTGAACCATCGCCCCGACGATGTCCGTCGGGAAGAGATCCGGGCCCACTTTCTCAACGAGGTTCCGCCGCTGAGACTCCCATGCTGGGCAGTACTGCAGCGTGTGCTGTGAGGAAATATTTGTAAAATACTACGGAGAACCTTTAGGCATGCAAGTTTTATCACGATATTATTTTTCCCAAGCTTATTAATTTTGAGAAAAGTTTTAGTAAGCTTCGAAACCAGGTTTCCTGAACAGAGCCGGCCAAGACAGGCTGGGGCAGGCATTTACGTTACTGACACATGTTTGTTATCGGGTCATAGATGATTGTGATGTCATAATTGTGTATATCCATGCCACCCGCAGCATGAAAACCTAGTGCGAGGATGTAAAAGCGTGTAAACTATTTTTATTTTTCTTTATTAATAGGATAATAGCAAACCAGGCAGGTAATGAACCTAATCATCGACAAACAAGAGTACCGTGACGTAAATCAAACGGGACATTAAATATTAAACACAGTGACATCCTTGCTTTTAAATTCAATCAGTAAATAATTGAATACTCTCAATTAATGATTTTAAACTTATATCTTCACAGATGTACATTTTAACTGTATCGGATACTCACAATCATTAATACATATTTCAATACGAGATACCAACAAAGTACCGAACTACTAGTAGGATCTACTAATATTATAGTAGAACAATAGTCGGAGTAATTACACGGTCATTCTAGTTTATTGGACAGCGTTCTGCGGTATTGTAGATAGAGAGTATTGAATCTTAATTGAAATTGGCGTTAGCTTCACGCAGCCGGGAAGTGGAAATAACAACATGTTATTAAAACATGATACGAGATAAATGCTATTGAGGATATGTTAGATATTAGGATATTGATATGAGGATAACAGAATATTGTTCACATACCCGTGGAGACAGTCTAGTGATATGAACGGTGGTCTATTGTTAGCGTTCCGTAATTCCATCCTGAATGCACCTCACATTCATGGAAGTTCGTTCAATGTACCTTTTCGAATCTATACGTGAATTCTTGACATTTATTACTGTAACTGCGAATTCTCCATAACGCGACGTATTTCCTTTTTTGAGTTTTTTTATTTTGACAATTTTACAATGAACCTATAGTATATTATACGAAAATTCATATTTTCTTCATTCTTATCCTAGCAAAACCACATCTAATGGAATAGCGATGTGGATTGGATTGTTTTTATTTTTCAATACCCACGAAGGTAGTTTCACAATGCTAAATTTGTGTAAGTAACACGATAAGCTAAATACTTTACAAACTTAACTATATTTATAGCGCTTTATTTTATTAAATTATGTAACAATCTACATATCATTTTTACAATTGTTTATTCCGTTATTTAATCTTGATACGCAGTAAAGAAATAAAGACACATCAATGTGGTAATATTGCTTAGCATTGCAGCGTAAAGACGGTGGTTAATGTAAGACTTTAAAAGCGCTAATTTACCAAAGAGCGACTAAAATCCTCAAGTCTTTTACGACGTCATAAAAAGGTAACCACTAAAACTCCATTTCCATCCATTAGCGAAACCAAGTGTAAAGGCCCCGTAGACGCTAGGAAAATATTGTGGAAGGCAGGTTAAGTTAGGATAATACATAATGATAACAACAAATTAATTATAAAAAAGCAAATATATTGCAATAGTCAGTTAAAAGCATTAGTGTTTATAAAGTATGTTGTGCAAACTATATTTAGTTAAGTTAGATTATACATAATTTTAATTGAATTTAAGAGTTGTTTAAAACACAACAAATAACTTTCCGTACCATGCACTAGTATAGTTTCATTAGGTTCTCCCGAAGTGCAAAGTTATTGAAAGGTAAACCACGGTACGCCAATGGCATGCTAAAAGTAATTTGCCACTTTGCAAAACATTGTTAATTAATGTTAAATGCATTTCAAAATTATACATTTCAATACAGTATCATAACACTTTATTAGCAATACGACTTGCATCTAGCAGATTGAATGGTTACGACCATTGGTCCCTTAAAATCATTCGAAAGAATGATAAAAAACAAGTTAATATTAAACATTTCACGTTTATAACTGCGTGTTTATGTTTATAAAGCTACTAATAGGCTACACTGATCCATATGCTTATCACCCACTGGATAAACTCTACATAATCTCTGTACATCTTTCTCTGATTTTACGGAATCCACCAATGACAAGAGGCACTCGATAAATCAGCGATGAACTAAGCGCACGTGGGCGAGTCCATTGTCGACAAAATTATTTTGAAATCCTGTTTTATTGATAATGACATTCGATGATCCCACCGCCTTTGTTTGAATTAAATGTAGGGATTTTTATTAAGAACGCTCTAACTGAAATTAAGTAAAACAGACAGTATAAATGATATTACTGCCATTGTATTTTTAAATTTTAATACACTTTCGATGTCGTTAAATGTGTGGAATAGAATTTGGGTCAAGTGGCCGCCGCGGCTCCGCTGTAAGTGGCGCAGCTTACTGGACCAATTGAAGATCAAATATTCGCATAAACGGGACCCAATTTTATGAATATCACGAATTATTTTCCATTTCAGGGCGTCTACAAACGTCTCCAGTTTGTCTGGATATACCAGAGATTTCACGTAGCCCCACAGAAAATAGCCTCCAACGACGTTAAGTCACGCAACCTCGGTGACCAATGAATTTCGACCATGCGAAATGATGTAGCTCTCGAACTTCTCATCCAATAAATTCAGTGTTTCAAGTGCAGTATGGCAAATTTCGCTATCCTATTGAAACCACTTCTTTGTGAGATCGATATCATTCGTCGTTAGCCATCAAAAGTTTCTTACCATAGTCTATTATAAGCCATTGCAAGTGAGTAAAAATCATCGTCACATTTTCCAAACAATAAGGTCCGATGATACCGCCGGACCAAAACAATGACTCATGCGGAGTACAGATACCTGATGAATTTCCCGTGGATTTCCATGGCTCCAAACGGGCTATTTTGCTTGTTTATCAAACCACTTTGTTACCGAAGGTAAGGTCAGCCTCCAATTGCTCGGAAGTCCAATCAGCGAACACACTTTTTAGGTAGATAGGCGATGGTAGTTAGACCAAGCTCTTGTGCAGGACGCGGATTGGTCTCTTTAGAATTATCTCGAAAGTGTCCTGAACGGCAACAATATTGTTCAACAATTTTTCATTTTTGTGACGTATTGAGACTTCGTCGTCAGCCACCGGTCTGGTTGTCAAATTAACGGAATAATTAATAATTAGTTAGCACCAAAAGGCTAGAAAAAATAGCATACAACATAGGTATAGATCGGCACCGACATCTTGTGTTTGTAAGCAGCACGTGGAACGGGTATACCCTCCCCCCACTGCCAACCTAGACCATGCCATCATATTTGCGGCGGCGCACGATAAAGCAACAGGTCTGTCGATCGACGACGGTTGCTCTGTGCAGACGCTGTGTCTTGATAATTTTGAAAATCTGATTTTAATTCAGTGTAATTAAAATAATAAGTTTTTACAAGAAGAACTTGTTATTATTACGAAGATATCGCCCTCTGTTTACATATGTATATGCATATGTATGTGGAACTCTTTACCACCGAGCATCCAAAGATGTAAAACCATATCAGCCTTCAAAATATCTGTCAAAAATCACTATTTGTTGATTTATCAATAGTTAATGCTCTTTTCTTTTCCTTCTCTCCCCCTTTCTACTTATTTTCAATTTATTGAATTATATTTTACATTCATAGTACTCTATTAATATATATGTACATTTATTAATCATATATATATATTTATATAATGCACTAAGTTCGCTGCTCTATTTACTACATTTCATGTTGCGGGGCTACTGGAAGAGATTTCATTGTGAGATAAGTAGTTCCCTTGTATTCCATATTTCATGTTAACCTGTGTTTCATTATCTCTATGCATAAATAGTTAAATAAATAAACAAATAAATATGTTAAAGTATTACATCACAGAACCAAAGAGAGGATATGTCTACGTCATACGTTCAAACTGACGCTTTTGACAAGATTGTTTAATATTATATGTATATGCGATTTTTAAAAAACTATGAACAGAATAGCGTACGACATTAAAAAATCTATATCGCTTCTGCTGTTTCCCTTATTTCTAAGAACGCCGACGCGGTTCCCTAGGGAAATATTTTACATCATCGACACTTTCAGAGCATCCATATGGTCTACCTCTAATCTTCCAGTGTCATAAATATTTGATATATATTTTTCTAATCTCTTTGTCACAAATAATATAAATATAAATGAAAATAATATAAATATAAAACCTCGGCATTCAATTGAGTCTCTATAAATAGTTTAACACTAGAATCGTATATAGCCCAATGGTTTTTGTGAAATGCAAGTAATCGACAGATCTAAACAGCATTTCACTATTGGGTGTCTAATGGATCTATTAAGAAAAGATTATTTCCAATTACTATACTTAAATTGTAGTTGTAAAGTGTTATCGGAGCCTTTCGGATGGCATAAAAACTTTTGGTTTGACCATTAATCGTACTATCAATCCACATGCAACGTATGATTAATTTTGAACTACAAGGAAATATCCACGTTTTGAAGAGGACAGTTATTGGCTTAAAATCATATTTCCTTTCTTGGATTTTGTGTGAATGAGCCGGTCAGTATCTTACGAGGAACCCATTGGACTTTTCTGAGAAGCTTTAGAAGTTTTCTCACATTATTTCCCCCGGATGACTTCAAGCGACAAAACTTCCCGTAGTCACACACTACCATAAAACAATTTAAAATTTTCTCCATCCCAAAAAAGTAAGCTGTCAGATGCAAGTTATCTACTAATTAGATCTCTAATTGGCCAAATTCTCCGTTATCATCTGTATCATCTGTCATTGATATGCTTCTAATTGGAAAACGCGAAAGACTGTACTTAATTGCAGTTTTATATCTCGAGCCGTTTCTTGTGAAGTCGTTTAAACTTCTTTGCGATCGAGATACCCCATCGCCATCGCAGCTTCCAGAACTTTTAACGTCTTTATTGTCCCATTAACCTTAATGCTTCAAAGGAAAATAATTTTATTTCATTTTTAAATCGCGATTTTAATAAAATAAATAGCATTATTCTCTGTTGACCCGAATATACCGTATTTTATTTAACTGTATTTAATTTATTAATCGGATATTAAAGTTAACGACAAATATGAAGACAATAACATATATTATTTATTCTCAATTAATATTTCATAAGTATTTGTTTTGAAATATTGTGTTTGAATACACATGAATCAATTGTATCGTACTAACTAGTATATATTACCTTAATGATTTATGTATAAAAATAAATATTATATTTGTTCATCTTCTTATTAATTAAATGTTTTTTGTTACGGTAGTTACACGTAGGTATAATTCAATATGTCCAATAATTAATATTGGTACTCGATAATTTACTCAAATATTGCGACTTCCTACCAGGGCATCACATGTTGCATGTTTTTTGTGCAATATATAAATACTTGTTTGTAAATTACAATTCCAGTTTTTTCGCCACACTCTTTGAGTGCTTCGCTGTCGAAAAATTAGCTTCGTTTATTATGTTATAACTAAATATGTGTAGTTGATTCTCTTGAATATCTCAGTACCGTTGTGTTACACATCTTTCAAATAAATAAAATTTACTATAGTAAACACAACACTTCATTAGCAGTACGACGTAAAACTAGCAAAATTAATTCTTAACTCTAATATAACAATATCAATAATATTACAAGTCAGTACAGCAAATATATACTTTTGGGCCATTTTAATTATGTTAATTATTATTTTTGTAAATAAATGAGTATACTGCATAAAAGCCGTAAACTTCAGGCTCCTTATTCATACTTTCCGCCAGCCGTCAACACAGGAGAGCAAAACCTTTTTATATTGGTATTTATAATATTTTTATTTTTTAATAATAAAAATAATTATATCATTTATTCTGGACTGTTACAATACATTTTCATATTTTTACAAATACAATACGAACATACAATATTTACACTTTATAAGTTATATTTATTTAACATAAATGAAAGTACTAATTAGAACGAAAACAATAATTAGTTTTAAATTTCTTGACCCTTACAAAATATTACCTGTGGATAAACATCTCTATGGATATCTAAGAAATAACAAAGAACAAAACAAAATATCGTTTATATTCCCGATAACTAAGTGAAGCATTATTTGATTATAAGGAATATAATAAATTCATAAAGCGCACAATATGCGGTCTACGGTATACGCGGCCACTCAATATCCAAACCTTTCAACTGTAAACCAACATGTTATCAGGCTGATAAAATTTTCTGATGAACTGTATCTAAGTCATTCAAACAACAAACAAATGATACAATTTACATAAAATTTAAATGTATTAACCGATTTGAATGTTATCGATTGATTCAAATTTAATCGACTTTACAAAAACGCAAGCAAACATAAAACATAAAACAAATGTTCCTCCTAAAAACAGATCGTTGCCTTGCCTGTGGACACGAACGTCAAAAACGTTGAGTGGCTTTAAAAATTCCTTCAATAATCCTTTTTTAAAATCCTGTACTGTGTTGGATTCAATAATTTTGATTCAAATTTATAAACACGCAGTTTACCATCACCAAACATTTGAATTTTCGTTTTCCGTTTCTCAGTCACATATGAAAGCATGTCAGTGGTTTGAATATATTCATATAAGGACTTCAAGCTCGTCACGGAATAATCCAATCTTATATACTGTTTCAGATGCTCGTAATTCAATTCGTCGAGGTATCTGTAGTACTCTAACAAAGGGCAGGCTCACTTTTGTCTGTAAATATTTTTTTCGAAACAAATACAACCCTCGCGGAAAATCTCATGTTATCTCTTGATTAAGTTATGATTAGTTTATATAATGGTTAAATATAAGAAGAGTAAAAGGTTTCTTTAACGATTTTATTATTAACAGTAACTTGAGTCGTTTGATTTTTGAGATATATCAAGTAATGAAAATACAATAATATTAAAATTTAGCTTCTTTCCGCTAGAGGAGCTTTGTAATATTCAAATAAATGTCTTCGCTTCAAGAGGTTTTTACAAAATTTGTGCACTTTACCATTCAGGACTATATCACGATTTACTATCGGATAGGATTCTAGTCAAACTAAGCTTTAAATAAAAAATGCAAATACATTTAGCAATGAACATGCAACAGATTTTATATAATTTTCCAGCCATAAGCAGGCCGTTAGGCTTTCTCAATTTAAACAAGAGACCCGTGTCCTATAGTGAACATACACAATGGTTGTAGCCGAGCAGTGAAAGCTTAGCTGTTTGAATGTCAGTCTGCCGCACAACAAGCTCGAGGTTGAATTTGACCATATAATTATTCGTCGCTATGTGCTTTTAGGAATTAACTATAACTTGCTGCAGTGAAAGAAATCATTATAAGGAAAATTGTACATCTGACAGTTGGTAGTGACCCTGCTTGTCGAGCTACGGGTCCCGGGTTCGATTCCCGGCCGGGGCAAACATTTATGTGAAAGATAAATGTTTGTTCTCGGGTCATCGGTATTTGTGATGTCATATTTGTGTATGTCCATGCCACCCGCAACACAGGGAATCCTAATGCCGGGGTGTGAGTGTGTTAACGTTTATTTATTATTTATTTATTCTTCAAATGCACACAAATGTGTAGAGCAAGAGAGGTTGTAAATTAGGTAGACTATGCCTTTATAAGAGGAAACACGAACTCATCAGTAAATCATCTATTTATTCATGATTAAAGTAAGTTTCCTATGACGCTTACCCATAATAAGCTAATTAAATGACACTCCCACGGAACTACGACCGCCTCATATGTGGTAGCAAAGGCTCGTGTTAATAGGTGCCGTTGAATCCGCCATGAGCTGCTAACTTCACACGTGTGTTACAAGATCTCCTCTGTTTTCATTCAGTCGTCGTGCCCAGACCTACACGCATCATTGTAAGGTGCGCGATACACCGCTGTCTGTAGTCGATGGCTGTGCTTGATTGCGACCACAAAATCTTGCAACACGAGTCATTGACCCCGGCCATATACTACAAGAAGCAGGAAGAAAAATTGCACTAACAGTGTGATTTATATACACTTTGTCTTTATTAAAAAGTATATTTACCTGAACGTATATTAAAATACGACGTCCTC
>PDGT01000001.1:15656940-15753433 GCA_003671415.1 Megathymus violae
TCATTCGCCGTGATGACAAAGGCCATGATTGGCCACTCCTGGAATAACGAAACAAAAGCAATATAAAACCCATAAAGTTGGAATCTCAGTGAAGACATGCAGTCGTAATGAAAATGAGTTAATAGCGTTTTGCGGTATACATATAAATAATGGTATAATAAGTATATGAAACATACTGAACATACGTAACGTTTGTACTATTTCGTTAACAATAACGCTTTTAGGATTTATCATAGCGATGCATGACACTAAATATTGGTTTTGTTTTAAATATTGTAACCCACCCTTCGCTTAGCTCCAAAAAACCCTCGCCTTACGTACAGAAATAGCACACAACAGCTTACGTCCGGGAATATTTTCCAATTCCGTGAATTAGAAACATATTCATTTATTATAATAGCTGCAGCCAGGCAGTCCAAATTTTATGTACTGCTTCGTAATAAAATGTTCATTTTAACTCTATGTTCTATCCCGCGGCAGGACCATTTCCCGGGATAAAAATTATCCTAAATTATGACATACAATATAGAACATTTTAGCCAAGTATAGGTTAAATCTGTTCAGTGGTTTAGTGTGATACGTGGTGAGACAGATAGACTTAAATTTAACAAAAAATATTTTTTGACCTCTACGGTTCCCAAAAAATATTCGATATCTTGGTTCAAGTTCAACCTCGTTACAATTTCATTATTGGTATGGATATCGTATTGTTACGTAATGTGGGTGATAATATTTATTTGTTATAAGCAACAAAGGGGAAGCGGTCACACTTATTACATGTGACATATTCTAAAAATTAAATAAAAAAAAAACAATTGTGATACACACATAAAAAAGTGACACTTGCGAGATTCAACATCTGTGCAGTGAATATGAAACCTAGAGAAACAGTTCTTTTGAAAGCCTCGTAACTTTAGTTAGGTTAATTAATAATGTTGTAAAAAAACTCATTAATTTTCAATAAATTAAAAATTTTAAGGGTCTCACGACATAAAGCCGCTTCGTTTGGATTGTGAAACCGTTTGTCTGAATTCAACTTCCTCAAGCTTTCGTTTAAGTAAATTTAATGGCGCGTTTTCCTAAAAAGTTTTAAGTAATCTTAGTTCTAACCAGCAAATGCCCTCGTTTCGCTTCGGAAAAACTACCTTAAGTTTAAAGCAAGCGTCTGCATTTTTCTGGGTTTTTGTCGTTCTGTGAATTAGAAATACATAAATTAATTCATAACTTTTTTATTCATCATTCAATAAATTTGATACCTTACTCAGACCTTAGTCAAGAAAGCAATGTGACTGAATCATAGACTGATTAGACTAAATACAGCACTTTAATACATGACTATGTACCGATAACTGATTAAATATAATATAATAATAATAATAACATTATGACGGGGCCGAATTTAACGTTAAATATTTTTTAGAAATTTCATTGCGGGTAGCCTTTGTTATAGATATAGAGGTCGAGACATATTTTTCTGGAATATGAATCTATCTGTGTGACCACATAGTATACTAAAACGACACAATAAATTGAGACGGCACTTGACATATTAGTAACTTATATCTAGGATACATTTCTCTAACTATATAAAAATAAATATTATTGATACTTCGTGTTGATACGGAGTAAATAAACGTTGAAAACGATTTTAAACGCACAACGATATACGTATATTTACAACTTGACATAGCACAAGAAGTGAGAAAAGAGAGGGAAAAAATTAATGTTGCGAACACAAAGTACAGATTAGTGGAGCTAGCTAAAAATTAAGTAAATAATTGCGTTCTCAATGATTTCCAAAAAAGAAGAACATTATATTAAGAGCGCAATAAATAAAATCTTGACTGGCTGCAGCTTTTATAATGAAATAATATATTTCCAATTCATAGAACTAGAAAAACCTATTAATAAAACAATGCAGGTGCTATTTTTAAAACTAAGGCGTAGGTTTTATGAAGCGAAGCGAAAGCGGGTCACTAATCTATACTAATATTATGAAGAGTGCGGATTTTCTAAGTATATATGCGGATGGTAATCTCCGGAACCACTGAACCTATTAGAAAAAATATTTTATCATTTGAAACATTATTATTCTTATATAGACGAGATGTGCGTCGAGTGTCACCTATGTATCTCTTGCCACAGTTACAAGGTATCATGTACACAGCCGATCTGCTGCTTGTTTTTGTTGAACTGTTTATAACCGGTATACGCAAACCCCATATAGGCTTGTAAGCTACTATTAACTTAGTAACTTTATCCAGTATACCAATCAAAACATTTTGGAATTCGTATTTTTGAGTTTTAAAATCACAAAGGTAATTAATTCACTGAGTTAACATTTAATATCACTTGGTAACATGACACAAAAATTCAATTAATGAGCAACAAAAAACTGCTCAACCGCTCTTTGTCTAGTTTGAATATAAATTAAGCGAATGTCGATCATTTACACAAGCGAAGCCGACAATAGTCAATTTAAAATTTTTCATGTAACGAGTACAAAAAGCCTTCCAATATACTACTACTACTACTACTACTGAAAAATTAATAAATGTGTACAGCGTAGTTCGTACACCAAGCCGTCATAAGTTACATACATATTTGTAACGAACACACATAATCACTGCTACCTGTAGCCCTTTATAAATCCATTGGCACTATTTCAATCAACAAATCGTAATTATATCAATAATAAAAGGTTAACAAAATACAGATAATTAATGAGTTCAAGCAAACAGATTGGTTGCCTCTGCTATGAATCGCGGTAATAGTCCATTTATTGAATTTAATGACCGCACGCCACTCCGTAATGCATCGGAAACATATTGCGAGCCGTCAGACGACTGCGGAGAAACACATGCATTAACGTCAGGTCTAATGAAATCCAACTGTATTTTAGCGTAAAAATACGCTTATCTATTAACCTTAGGTTTTTCAGATAATAATCGTTAACACGCTCTACACTAACTTGACAAATATGGTGTATGCGTTTTTCAAATAAAATTTAAACGTCTTTTAGTTTAAATTACTCCAAAATGATAGGATTTTTTTTTTTGTATCTCTTATATCGTTTTTTTCAGTATTCAGTGTGACTACATAGCCTTAACAATTGTTTTTTAGTCCTCCTATTAGGTATAAGATATAAGATATGTCACGACCACCACCAACCCCAATTACCAAGGGCAAGGTCTTTCAGAACCAAAACTAAACAAGATTATACCACATTCGAGAATGGAGGCGACTTCGAGAATTTTCTGCAGTAAAATTACTTTCACCGATAATGCTTTTTGTTTGTCATGCTCTTAGGAAAAAGTTTAGAAAAGAAGGCCATCCTATTTCTAATATTGTAATTGGGAAAGTGTGTTGGTTTGTCCTTCTTTAACGCCACAGTAAAACAACAAATTAATGTGATTTGCTGCACGTGTATACATAATCGATAGAATAACATAGGCTGTTAATTTCTTTGATTTTACTCCTTTAATTCTAATTCATCTCCTCGTTACACCTTAAATTTGGTACATTGTACATAGACACTTTTATAATTACTTATAAGATACATAATATACGCGGAGTTACAAATATAATTCTTGTGAAAACCACTCTCGTGGTATTTTCTTATGTCGTTTGAAGTTTTTTATTAAATGACGTGCTTATCCGAGCACATGGAATGGAGCCAATTGTTGTGAAGAACCTATACGTTCGAAATTATCTCGTATCAGCTGCTGGTTATCATATCATATAATTATTAACTGTAGCATCGCAATATATTTTAGATAATATTATGTACGTTAAAAAATACTCTGATAGTTTTCTTAGGAACAGTAATGTTCGCAATATTAATACTAGGAATAAGGCTAACCTGAATGTTACAAATTTCAGACTAAGTCAAAACTGGTGGCTCTTTCATGAGTAGATGTATTTATAATAAAATTCCATTACAATTGACAGAAATGTCATTTTGTAAATTTAAAACTCAGGTTAAAGGCGTTTTTATGCGGAAAGTTTATTACAAACTTGATAATTATTTTCAGGATAAGACTGCTTGGACATGAGTTTAATATTAAGCCAGTTTAAGTGCGTTCTGTAACTGTGAGTAGGAAAAAAAACTCCTCGGGAGTTTCATACAGCTTCTTCTTCCGTGACCACTCACGGTAGGGATTTGTTGAAGCGATGGCGTAGTTTGACGTTTGTCGAAAAGTGTTTGTAAAAACCAACTTCGAATAAATATTATTTCATTTCATTTCATTGCAGTATCACGAACGATATATCGTAAGCACACATCCTGATAAAAACGATCTCCTTATTCAATCTGAATGATAGATTTCATTAAGTTTCAATTTGATATTCGCTTCAACCCAGCATAATTAATGGGCTATATAAATCTGATTTTGGCGAACTCTCTCGAAACTTCTCCCTGGCAATCCTGTGTGACTTGAGGGACTATCAATCAAGGCAATGTTTAGATCACTACAGCCTCTTATAACTCGCGAGGGAATGGATTGAACGGCTGTTTCTTGATTTATTATTTTATAACGTATGTTGATTAGTTTGGTGGCCTGTTGGACGTATTAGCAACGAATTCAAGGACTGTTGATTAGGCATTTATGATCTTGTTTAAACAAGTAAAAAAAAATTTTCGAATTCGATTCGGAAGTTATGATAAAAATGCAAATTATAATTTTTATTTTCATTAATATGTATAATAAATGTTTATAAGTTAGTGAAAGTCTCTTATTTCTCTTATAAACAAATTTCTAACAAAATTTATTAATGATTGAATTATTTTAAGCCCTATACATTTAAATCATGAATAATCAATTTTATAGCCCTAAAGTTTCAAAAGTTCATACGCATAATTTTAGCCATTTCAAAAAGCCTCTTTAAGATAATAAATATATCGGAATAAGTCTAACGTTTTAAATGGCGGTGACAAGTGGAGAGATTAAAGTATAATTTCCACTACAGTAAAGATTTTCCTGAAGTTATACTTTAATAATTAATTGGAATATTATTTGGTTCAAACCCTTCAAAACAAGAATTAAAGAAATAATTTTCACTAAACGAAACTCAAACAAACTTCGCTGAAAAAATATTACAAGGCCTTAATATACTATTTTGGACTAAATACCTGAATTCCAGACCTATTTTTATCGTCATTCTTTGTAATAAAATTAAAGAGTTATAAAAAATAAACTTGAAGGGTACCTTGGTAACTTCAGTATTGTATTTCACTTGAGTTTTAATTTCACGGCAGTGTCCACTCGTTCACTAGACTATTCGATTAATCAATATTTTTTGTCTTATTCATTTAGTATTAAAGGTTGAGTCACGAAAATAATTCGAGCTTCATTTATATTTCCGTCATCTCCGTTTTTACCTCGTAAAGTCGAATTACAGTTGAGTAAAGTAGAACAATTTCGAATGAAAAAAACCGGCGGCAATTCTTGCGTGTAAATCGGTAAAAATAAGTGGAAGACCCCATACCATTCCGCTGGATAGGATCGTCATTGCTAGATGTCAAGCTGCCATTACAATAAACGATTCAAGTGCGATGATTCTTTCAGCGCTCTGCAAATTAGATTAGCGTGGATCGTAGTTTAATTAAGAAGTTTGTTTTCATTTCACACTGCAGCGCTTAGCTAACGCACTACAGATTGGATTATGTAATATTGATGTGTCGCTTAATCTGTCACGCCTGATTCAAGATCAAAATTAGTTCACGCTTGATCGTGAGCTGCCTTCTATCAAACTTGATTACAATCTCAAGTTGGTTTTGGTGGATGTGAAGCCCTTTGGATATAAGATTTAATTAAAATTATCTTATCGGTATAGAGGTAAGAAGCAGGACACATGTTATCTAATAGATAGCAATCACCAAGTTACCAACTTGAAATAAAACTATAGCTGTACGCAACCCAAGTAACTTCGAGCATAGTTCAGTTATATAATGTTCAAAATACAAATTGTAGCAAATAATACCAAATGTTTTTTCCATGAAACATAAAATGTGATATCAAATATTATAAAGTTTTCGTTTTGAACAAAATCTAACATTACATATGTAGTAGTTGTAGTAGTAGTAGTAGCAGCAGTAGCAGCAGTAGCAGCAGTAGCAGCAGTAGCAGCAGTAGCAGCAGTAGCAGCAGCAGCGGCGGTGGCGGCGGCGGCGGCGGCGGCCGCATCAGCAGCAGCAGCAGCAGCAGCAGTAATAGTAATAGTGTGGCAGCACCTTTAAATGTTGAAAGGAAACTTCAGTATGTTACATTAGAAAATTTCATCAGGATTATCATGCGTTACAATAACAATAAGAAAACAAATAAATACGTAGGTGCGGCAGGTTTATAATATAACTTTACTATGTTCTGAGACGATCTGGAAACTAGATGTCTCCGTTTGATGACTGTAAGAAAATATTCACTAGATTTACATTTAATATAATAAGGTCTTATCATATTGGAAATTAGTATCGGATAGTTTGGATCTAGTATTTTATGATCTACAACAGCTTACATCCTAGTTATTTTATTTACTCCTGAAGGAACATATTTTCATTAATCTCGTAATGAAAAATCTTGTCTTAAGCTGTCCCTACCAAAAAGTATGACCCAAAATCATTGTGCAATTAGTACTCAGTACCGCATAGCTTACAAGATTATCTTTTAAAACTCCATTAACTTATGGGTAGGCGGGTACTCAAAGAGAAATCCAAATCGATCAACGTCGAAATTCGAATTCATTCGATACAATCGCGGCCTGTGATTAATGTACACATGTAACGCATCTGACATGCTCTTACAGAACAAAGACTGTTCGCCGAAAGTTCGATGGAAACTCCGGAATTTCACCTGGCATTGTTCACTGGACTGAACGTAAATTAAGAAATATTTCATGTTCAATTTCTAGGAGAATGGTAACTAGAAAGATGGTAAAAACTGCAGTATCAATTGGGTGCTAAAGAAGCGAGCGACGTCCCGAAGGAAAAACCTAATGGCATAGCTTAGTCTTTTGTTAAACAGAGAGTAGAACGAGGGGAAAAGTTGTATTAGACACGAGTATGGAACAGTATAAAATATTGATAGTAACCGCATATTAATAGAGCCACTAACACCCTAACTTCTTCATTTACTTCCCAAAATAAACCCCTAAAGTCAAAGGTCGTTTATTAATGTCCTAAATAAATCTGTCAACGTAACGTGTAAGGTGGTAATTTACCTTACTTAATTACGAAATGATTTATTGTTGATTGTTAGAAAGCAAAGTAATATATTACCATCTATACATACATATAATAAAATTCTAACGATAAACGCTAAGCGATACTGATATCCATGGGCGACGGTGATCACTCACCATCAGGTGGCTTGTCTGCTCGTTTATCGGTTTACATAAACAAAAATAACCTAAGCCGATCCAGAATAATGACCCTGTAAAATGATAAAATATTTTTAGGTACGTGCGCCGTGGTAGCGAAGATTACTTTCCGCGTATACAAAAATTACAAACTTCGCACTCCTATAATATTAGTATAGACTAGCGGCCCGCGTCGACTTCATTCAGGTTAAATTCATTTTACATACATAGTTATGTACATAATTTATATCCTATATTTATCCATGATAATGTCACTTTCAAATGGCAAAAGAATTTTTTAAATCGGTGCTATGGTTCTAGAGATTATCTTACGCAAAAATATACAAACTCAAAAAATTCGCACTCTCACTTTACAAAATTAATGTTAATATATTACATAGTAGTTATTTACAACAATAATCTTTATTTATTATATAGATTCGTTAAATATGTTATTGTTAAACCAATGTTCATTTCTTTAGTTGTATTTAGTTGTACTTTGTAGAAATATGGAAACACAATTTATGATGGTCTATACTGAAAATTACTAAACATACTCGTAGAAAGATAGCAAATATAAGACGAACGAAGGAGGAAAGAAAAATAAAATGAATGCACACACATATAAATACAAACACACACACAGAAACAAACACATTCACGTACTATTAATGATAACACTACAGCATGGAAGGGACCAGCGGCGTGCACAGGATTATGACACTGGGTATGCGGCGGAGTACTCGGTCACAAAAACTTTTTCTTTTATAGATTTTTAGCATAACCACAGCCACGCGACGGATCTCTAAGTCGGAAACCATGCCAACAGAACAAGTCTTAGATGTACTACTATTCATGTACATCTTCAACGGCGACGCAGACAAAACAGCGATCGATCGTCGCGGCGGAACAAATTCTAATAAGTAAGATAATAAGCTAAAATATTATGACTACTCACCTAGTCAGTTTCAATTTTCACATATTCAAGGTTCCGGCTACTTGAGATTACTTAGACTAAACAATATAACCATACAGCCAGTTATACGTTTCATAACTTTTAACATGAAACTTTCGAGTTACATTCCCTTTTTGCTGGTTTAATTGTTGTAACTCGGGTACACACCTACCTTTAGACACAATTTGAATCTTTTCACTGAATGACAATTGTGAAAACTTGTTATTTTTATTTTTTAATAAACACACATTTTCAACACAAACCTCACAATCAAATAACATTTAAAAAAAATCAACAAACGCACTAGTAAAAGCAAATCACTATAATTATTATAGAAACTCAGTAATAAACTATTAAATGTACACACTTTCAAATGTTAAAATGAAAAATCTTTTAAGAAAACTATAAATATACTGTCGCAAATAAAATAGTAAACAATGTTTATCACATGAAAAAAGCAAAATGGCCCCCGAGAAACACAAAACATTTCTGCTATTTAAACAAATAAAACCTTACTAAACGAAAATACATAATGTGCATACGTGATTTATTAGATTTCCGTCTATTATTTTTACTCGGATTATAGGCAACGAACATTTCCTTTTACTCCCGACAACTGCCGAACTTCAGTAGCCGGCCGCTGGAGTCGCAGGTTTCAATATTCATGGGTGTGTGCGTTTGCGAACTGTGCACGGACACCAAAATTACTACACATATGCGAACAAATGTCCTGCTGGACGCGACGGCATGACTTGATTAGTACATTGTTTTGCAGCGCCGCTTGCTTGTCGCCAAACACCTGGCAAACATAATGTTTGTGTGCTTGCAAATAGGTGCTATTTATAAAATATTATGCGTTTTTAAGTTATTATATTTTGTTTATTAATTTATTTACTATTAATTAAAGTCATCTAAAATGTACGAACGTTTTATTAAAATATCTGTGAATGGCAAGTAAAGCACTGCATTTCTGCCTACAAGGAGCGCACGCTCCTTTAAGGGATTAGACAACACTACAGCATGGAAGGGACTAGACCCCATAACACGGGGAATCCTACTATGGGGCCGAAATCCACGTATAAATTTTGTAAAACTTTTTTGTCAAATAAATAGATTATGTATATAATATTTATTTATATATAATATTTATTTTTGTCAAATAAATAGATTATGAATTATGAAAATATCTTTAGACATATCATACAATGTGCTCGCAGATTACGTGTAGGTACTATTAAGTGCCGTTATTTCTTATTAATCACCAAAAGATATTCCGGTCTTTGTGAGGAAGCGATCGGGTTGTGCGGAAGTTTGATAAATAGAACCTCATCGTCAGCCAACCGTGACGCATGGGAATTCCTGTGAACTCACCCGTAGCTTCCTTACACGGCACACAATAGGTTCGTCACAGAGGGACATTGCAAGCCCTCTCAATTTGTCTTCGTCGTGAAACTCGACAGCTTATGGCCGCGATGATATCTTACTGGGGCAGTGAATTTCTGTGTTCGTTTTAAAAATTATTTGCTATTGATCAATGTTGTGTCGCTGTGGTTTTATATCCGGGTAGCAGCTTACTTCTATTATTTATACGAACAAAACAATGATGAAAATTCCCAATAACAACTATTGGACAGAACTTGAGACAAAAACATCTAAAAAGAGATACATACTATATTTTTTGGAAATTTCAATGTAAGCAGACTTTTTTATCGATATAGAAGGTATATACATATTTATTTGTAATTTGTTTGTCTGTCTTTCAATGTGTGTTGTGTGTTTTCTATGTTTCAATCACAAAACAGATTTAAATATTCCTAGGCATATTTCAAACTTATATTATGGGTTATATTCTAGGATTCTTTTCCTCCCGAAAAATGGACCTGTTCCAGCGGAATTTACCATGGCGAAGCGAAGACGGGTCACTAGTTGGAAATATAACTTCCAAGATAAAAATTCCTACTAATTTTATTCCTGCTAATTTTATAAACAATCAATGACACAAATATCCCATTAGTTCTGTTCATTGCACCAATAAGCAAAACAATTCACATGTTCCGTTAATTGAATTATTGAAACTAAAATTTTAACCAGTTCTACGTATAGAACAAATGAAACAAGATTGTCATTCGTTCTGAGAATTATTTATCACTAGTTAACAATTTAGACTATTTTAATTTGTAAATAATTTTAACAGAGGCCAGACGAGTATTTGAATCCTTGAGTTAAATGAAGACACAACAGAGCAGCCCTCTCTTGTGATGAACTTAACTCAGTCGGAGAACATCGTAATTTCACTAAACACGGTACACGTTAGTCGAGACTTGCGGACTAGGAATTTAGTAATCCAACTCACAGACCTAAAACAGAATGGGCGGCATAAAAGGTATCGCATAGTCATATATTACTAGCGTCCAGCCTCAGCTTCACACGGGTAGGTACATATAGAAAATGAGAAGTGCGTTTGGCACATTTTTTATTGAGATTTTCATAAAAAAATAACACCAGTATTTCATATCGTTGTGGTGGATATTTAAGAATATATATTGACAATCCGTACATTGAAATGAAAAGAATATTTTTGACTTCATATGTATGTATATGCGTCAATATTTTATTTCAATGTGTCAGAAATATCTTATGCAAAATTTTTGTTTAAAAAATTTATGTAAATATATGGTACTCCAAGAATAAAAGCGGAACCGCTACTGTAATTCAGAAATGACGGATTTTTAAAGGAACACAAACTCCTAAACCTTGAAATATTAATACATGTAATTGAATCATTTCAAGTAACCAAATTTTCATTTTTATTTCATTTATATACATGTACACAGATTAGCCTCAATGCGTTTATTTACATACTATAAATTCGTAGATGCGTAGATTCAAAGGATTTTTAATTTTTACCTGGTTCTTTAATAAACGTATGTCAACCTCGGTTGAGGTACTTCAAAATTACTATGAAAAACTGTCAACTATATTCAGGACTTACTTTGTCCTTACTTTTCATCCTAAACCTGCGTAAGAATTGAATCTAATTCGATGCGAAGCAATGCATGAACTGTAACTCAAAATATTCAAAGTTCCATCCACCGTTGCATCACAATGAAGCGTAATAGTTTATAATTTAAAAAAATATATATATTTTTCTATCATCTCTTTCACTACGTATTTTAAAACATCATATGTGTTTGTACTTAGAATGTAATAATATATAAAAAATAGGCTTTTTCTTCACAAAATTAAAAAACAATCCTTGCGAATACAGTTACGATTTCTGAACGTCTGAAAAGGGGTCTAATCAGTAAATAAAGTGCATTATTGCGTAATGAAAATAATTAAACAATTAACTTTTCTTGTTTGAAATTCGAACGTATTTCAATCTTGATTGGAAAACCCAGAAATAATCAAAAGCAAGATTTAATTTAAAACCAAATCAAATTGAAATCGATTCCGGGAGTGTTTGCGCTGAACAAGTTTAAGCACTGATTAAAGTTAAAATTAATTTACCTCATTCCAAAAATCAGAGGTACGTGCAAATTTCAAACTTAGGTGTTTCGTGGCGGGTACCAATATTAAACGAGTAAATAAGAACCTCACACGTGATAACTGTATTAATCCCAACATATGTTAGTACTAGTTTTCAAAAATGTCTATAATACAACTAGACGAAGCGTGCAATCTCCGAATAATTTCATTTTAAGCTCTTCACATGAGAAGAGAATGTGCGTCGTAACTTTCATCCTATGTGTGTGACAAGAATCTTTCCCAAGAGGTTTCATTCGTTGCGCGAAAAAAGAGGGTTTAGTGAACAAAATTTTACCGTACATTGAGCTTAAAAAAACTGTAACGCTCTCAAATAATTGTTAATAATGGCTGATAAAGTTATCAATGTGAGACTGTGAGAGGCTATAATTATACAGAGATTATTTTTTGGGAATTTTAAAAACTGAGCATTAGCGAAATGAGAGTTTTTGTCTTACATGACTCTCATATTAAGATTCATTAATTAAAGGAAGTAATGAATCTCAACAAAAACTCATTTTCAACAATGATGGTGACTTTGTTACAGATGATAAACACCATCATGTAATCTAAATGGATGATAACGCACTTGCAAATTATTCATAAAATCCCGTTACCTCAGTTTATGCTAAATATTTTCTTGTTAACTGTTCTCGAATTCACAAATTAACGCATGAATGTAATTCGATCTGTGGCCGACAACTGAATTAAGTCGGAGCCGAAGACGACCGCCAATTAAAGGAGTGGAGTTTGGAGCAAGTTTAAATCTTATTTGGGGCTTGCCAAAGGAGGCAATAGCGTATCGAGTACACCAATTACATCCTTTAGTGCTAACGGGACCGGACGGGGTTGATGGCGTAACAAATTTATATTTCAAGAAACATTTGTAAAAAAATTTTTAGCAGTGACAGGATTTTGTCTCGTTTATCTCTTGTTTATAAATAACAATAATATATCATTAGTAAAATCATTTCATTATTTATTATTTCTTTATTCTGTTACGTAGAATAAAATGAATAAAACGTTCACAAAGTCACACACCGTTCAGTAGCACGTGCATCACTTTAAAGATAACACTGCTTGGATGTGAGTTTAATACACAGCTATAAGTAAGTAGTAAATGCTTTCTGTAACTATAATAAAATACTCCTCGGGAGTTTCTTGCCGCCTTTTCTGTGACCACTCACAATAGGGATTTCTTGAAGCATTGACGTGGATTCTCACTCGAAAAGTGTTTGTAAAAACCAACTTCGAATAAATATTATTTCATACATTCATCCATTAATTTCATACACAAATAGACATCACGAACACCCATGACCTGAGAATAAACATTTATCTCACATAAATCGAAACCAGGTCCATCGCTCAGCAGGCAGAGTCACTACCAACTGAGCTAAGGAGTTGTCAATGTAATGAGTATTACTAGTCTCTGATTTAAAAATATTCAAATTCAAATTTAAAATCAATTAATCATATAGGTATTCTTTAATACACTATTGCACATCATTCCTGCTTCTACTACCGTTTTGAAAAGGTGTTTTAACATTGAGGAGAAGAAACGGTGAAAGAAAGAATTAACTGCATTCCAAATGAACAGTAATCTCAACTTTGTTTGTTATTCCAGTTTGTTGTTTGTTTGATTAACATTTGAAGCTGTAACGGAATAAATAAAACGAATAAGGTCAAATTATTGTAATCCTTTTAATTTTTTCATAAAAGCGTCTTGTACAAGCAACAGACTGTTATTATTATTTATCTAATAAATACCAAAACAAAAGACAAATTAAAAAGTGCCTTCTAATTACAGTAATAATATCTACCAAAATAAATATATTTAATCTTCATATAAAAAATACAAAGTTATATACAACATAAAATTTTATACGAAGACAATCAAAATTTTCTGACATTAACAAAGTTGATCATGGACCTCTGTTTAGGATGTCATCGCTAGTTCTAGGATCGGAAAGAGAAGTAAGACATCTCACTTATTTTCATCCTCTTTAAGGTCGCGTTTTACGCAGAAGATTTTTTAGTTTAAATTTAAGTTTTTATTGATATCATAAACAAGTAAAAATATAAAAAAACGTATGCCTGGACCATTGCTGTCCAAGTGAACAAACCTACCGCTTATCATTACTTTAATTTTAACTATATTGAGACAATGAACTTTTGTTAATAACCTATTATAAGATTCCATCAAAGCTTTTATTTTGTATTACATAATTTTGTATAATAAAAAAAAAAAAAATTGTGAAAATCTAACTAAAACGTTATTTCAAAATTTCCGTCACTGGTACATATAATCTGGGAAAAATAATTACTTATTTTCCTCATTATGAATAAACATTCATTAAATTTTAATTAAAAAGAAAATAAAAAATAACAACGCTTTTCGTCGTACAGAAGAGCGCGGTACGTTTTGTTTGGGGCGATTGCTGGGTATTATAGGGTATAAAGAAGTGACCCAAGTTGAGCCTTAATGGGGTGTTGGAAGGCCGCAGTTCACGCCTCCTATAATGAATTTTCTCTGAACAATAGCGGATTTATCGTAGAAATTATTGTTACGTAATTTACCTTGAGACTTTGTACACGTTTACGAATACAATATTCGAAGACACGAGCTATCGGGTTAATATCAAAAATTACTAATTTTTTAATTTTATAATTTAGTAACAGACTGTTTATTATAAGTGATCAGTGACAGTGAATAGTGATATATAACTAGAATCCACAATACTAGCTTATTTAAAATAACACATCCACAACGTAATGCTTAAGCACTTTAAAACCGAATTGCAATTTGCATATAATAAGCATGCATATAAATATGTACAAAATATTACTGAATTAAAGGTATTATTAATTTTGCAAGTTTCTTGTCGGTGGCGGGAAATTGTCTCCGTATTTCGACGCTACGTAACTGAAACCACCTCTAGAGTTCTATGCTGCTACATCGTGAGCTATTTTTGCACTTGGTCGGTATTTACAAGACCTAGAGTGTTGAAGGGTTGCCCTGTAAAAGATAAAGAGTAAAAGCAAAAATACAATAACATATTTGTTACTTAGAATTTAAATAATTTTTTAACGTACACATGTAACAATATTATTTATTGTATATATTATTGTAAAGAACAAGAGCGTAATATGACACACTAGAGTGTATAAAAATTGTAGCATTTCGAATCTACGTAGTGAAGATAGGTTATGTTTCAGAGCAAGTAGAAGAAGCAAAATATGTCGCGCATAAGTGGACTACATATCTATGGAGCGCGAATGTATCTTGTGCGCGACATATTTTGCTTCTACGCAAACGAAATAAATTACCATTTTTGATAGATTAATCTAGATAGAGTATTCTATATTCTGCTCGACGTTTCTTAGTAGTATAGAAATGAGTATAGTATAATTTAGCCAATTATTAACTTAACACTAAAGAAAGTAAATACCGTTTTGTAATGAAGATTGACATGACACAACGAAGATTACTCGCAATTCATATTAACTTAATAAACGCATTTAAATTCATTTAAAGAATTGCAACTCATCGCACCAACGAAACAATGAACATTAAACTACATAACAAAACTCGACAAAAGCACACTACAAAAGTGTGAATAGTTCATATTTTTTCTTATTTTTCTCCGGAAAACTAAGATGAGGGATGTAATTTATGTTGAATGTTAACGGCGAAGTATTGCTCACTTTATTGTAAACGAGATAAGTGTCGTACGTATAAACACATCAATCACAGGGTAAGATTGCAACAAATTAATTCAAATGAAGATGGATGGCGCACTTAGTAGTGAGGAATCCAAATATAACATTGTGATGGAAGGAGAGAAAAGAAAAAGTATATTTAAGTGATTCGGTTGCAAAGTTTAAGACGGAGTTGAGAAGCGGATTCATAACTTCCTTTTTACCTCGCAGCGAGATGGACACATATTTTTATATGTTTATTCCTTTGTGGTTTTAGATAGATTACCTTGATTAAAAAGTTAATTTTGCCTTTTTTATGTAACTAACAAACTAATAGACGAGCCTCCTGAAAGTTAATGGTCACTGCCGTCCATGGACTTCAGTAACTTCAGGCGTCACCAAAGTGTTGCTGAAGGAAGCGAGGCGCTCGCATTATCGGATGCCATTAGCGGAAATAACCAGGAACCGTATTGTGAAAAAGAAAAAAATAAAGTCAGTGAACTACCTACGTGACACGTTTCATGGAATAGTGATTAAAAATTATCTTAAGGTTTCTCAAACAATTTTTTTTTAATAGTCATTTACCTTTAACTATTGAAAGCCAGCAAACCGTTGTCATATTTTTTTATATAAACTGATAACAATAGTGTATTAGTTCATATAATATTGTAGATATTATTAACGTAAAAATGTAATTCTGATCAATTAAATGTCAAAATCTGGCGAAATATTTTGAAATATATGTAAAATAATAAAAGTTTATGACAACTATAGCCGAGGTTGATCCGATATCTGAAGGGGATGGGTGAGTGAGTACATAGATTGTGTTTTTTTTTGTGAAAATTTCAATTCTTTAATGCGGAATTTGTTATGGATATAGAGGACTAAATTATATCTTAAAAATTAAACCTAGTAAAACGAGGACGGGATACTATTCATAAAAAAAATGTTAGTTTTTAATTTGTGCTTCAACAGGACTGTGTTAAAAGCTCCGCGCTTTGTGTTTAACCAGAAGAACATTCATGCTTCGAGAGTAAAGAAATAAAAACTCCGAATTATGCTATATTGCAGCGCTATGTAAGATCTAGTTTTCGTAATTTACCTACAACTGTTTTGGAACAGTCATGCTTCACATTACATATTTCTCAGTTCAGTACAGTTCTACAGACTGTAATACATCTTCATATCGTCTTCAAAAGGTTCAGCATTCCTTTGTGGGGCTTGGAGTTCGTTTTTACAATAAGATTCCTAAGTTGATACGCGAGTTGTCCATTGGAACTTTTAAGCGTCGCATTAAAACACAACCTCTAGGCAAAGGATATTATAGTATAGATGAGTACATTAATGACAAGGATGCCTGGAAATAACAGTGTCGAAACCAGTTCCGCTCCGGTTTAAACTTTGGTAATTACCATGTGTTGTTTAAAAGATGCGCTGAGGAGTTTCTTTCGCCGTTTCTTCTCCTCACTGTTAAAGCACCTTTTCGGTGGTAGAAGCAAAAAATGACGTTCATAAGTATATTTACAGAATACCTATATGATTAAATGATTTTGAATTTGAACAATACGAGAGCGCGCTTCTTGTTAAAATGGACGTGTCGGAATAAATCGATTAATATGTCGATTAACGCCATCTAGCGTGTTGTGTGTCAGATTGTTATGTATCACTAAGTCGAGTTCCAGTTAACTGCCAATTTCACTGTCATCATGAAAAAAGTACACCATCGGTAGAGTGATCAAGGCGGGTCGTCCGTTTGGATGGAGAAGTAATATCGTTCTCGTAAATGTGAGTCAACGTAATATTACGCCTAGTTACTTGCGATAACAAGTTCGCCCTAAGACGATTATGAACTTATTTGTAAGTAACTTATTAAATATATCCACGAACAGCTTAGTATTACCTTGTATACTAATTAGCAAATATGAACAAGAAAGCAAGAATAAACAATGAACTCTCCTTGACGAATATTAAAACGGTAAAGGTACTTACAAAATACGAAACCAAATCCTTCGACAAGAAAAACAATATTTAAACTACTAGACTGCCACCGTTCTTAGTTGTTGTTTAGGAGTAGAATCGTTTACTTAGAATACACGCTATTATCATTAATAATAAACATCAATTAGCTGAGCTAGTTCTGCAAAATAAAATTTGTCATCAGTACTCATTTCCTAGCTAAACGAACCCCCGTGTTTCTGAGCGACGACTCTATATTATACATTAGGTACAAGTTCTGTGCATTACGCGGGACAGTGCAAACTCATCACAACCGATAAATGAACCATTAGAGCAAACCAGAGTCCATTCATTAACGCTGCTGAAATTCATTAATGATGAAACATGATCCAGTTATTTGCTTTCGGAAATTTAAAAGATGTATTTTTTTATGTTAATTGCCGACAGTCGAATAGAGGAGCCACATGAGGATAAGTGGTCACCGTCGCCCATGAACATCAGCAAGACCTAAAGTGTCATTGATGTGTTGCCAGCCAGGAAATGAGAAGAAACTAAGAAAGAAAGTACTGGCTCTCAAGCCCCCACCAGGAACACGATGAGTCGTTTGGCGACCGACTCAACCAGGAGGGGGGCAGCTAGCAAGGCAGGCTTAACAGAAATACAATAATACTAATAATAATATTAATGTCTTAATAAAATACTAATAATATACTTCTTACGCGAAACCCTACCACCAATGAGGCTGGCTTCTGTCGTCTCTTACGACACCCTGTTCTGCCAGCATGCGATTGTGGGAAGAGTTCTAGATGCCCCAATATGTGATTTAATTGTAACAGATAAGGTGTTTCACTATTTCTCACTCAGAACCCCAAATCGTAAGGTGTATCTTCGGAAGAGACCCGTACCTTGCACTGGACAAATACTGATATCCAAAACCTGCCCAGACCCTAATAAATAATCAAATAAAGTCTGCAATCTTATGTTATTGAATAATAATTATATGAATGACTGAATGTAATAAAATTTATTCGAAGCTGATTTTTACAAACATTTTTCGAACTACTCTATCGCTTCAAAAAATCCCTACCGTGAGTGGTCCCAGACGAAAAGCGACAAGAAACTCCCGAGTGTTTTTTTCACATACAATTAATTATGCACACAGCATATACAATTAATTATGGTTATATATTAAAATTATATCCAAGGAATATCGTACATAAAGTTATCATTTAGTAATTACGTAACCTTTCTTCATAAAAACACTATGGTCGTGAGTTTTTAATTTACAATTTGGCATTGCCTTTCATATTTTATACTAGAAATATTGTTCGTGGAAATTCATGATGAAGATGATTTTAATACAAGAAGATTTGTGGGATTGCATTGAAGGTAAAGAACGTGATGATAAAAAGCAATCGAAAGCTATGGCACGCATTGCATTGTCTGTTCATCCATCGGTAATACCTCATATACGCAACGCAAAATCGGCACATGAAGCTTGGAATAGTTTGTCGAAAGCCTACGAAGATAAGGGTCTATGTCGTAGGCTCGGGCTTTTGAGAAAAGCATTTGCTACCAAGCTTGATGAGAGCGAGAGCATGGAATGCTATATTAACAAAATTACAGAGACATCGCAGCAGCTGAGTGAAATAGGATCCCCATTAGAGGATTATTTTATAGCTGTGATTATGTTGAGCGGTTTGACATCTGACTATGACCCTCTCATAATGGCCTTAGAAAATTCGAATGTACAACTATCTAGCGAATTAGTAAAAGGGAAGCTGTTACAGGAGAATATTCGTAGAGGTGACAAGGGCGAAGCGGTCTCCGCCTTGTTTGTTAAGAAACAACCAAGATGTTACAAATGTAAGAAAGTAGGACATTTCATTAAAGATTGCCCTAAGTCTGGACATAAGAAGTCTTTGAAAACCTATCACTAACGGCATTTTATTTTAAATTTTTACACATCTACCCATGAAAGTGTGTTAACTCTGAAATTTGGTACAATCAGCTTGGTATTAATATTGTGAACATCACTCTTCTTAATAAAACTATCAAAGTTTGTTAACATACGTGCTGCTTTTTTCTACAATATAAAAATTTACCCAATATCAGCAGCTAAGCCTCACAACAACAGATCATGGGAAATTAGGATTTAACAAATGAAGGAAGGATTGTAATAAAAATAGTCAAATGTGTCTTTAGGAAACAGGTTATTAACAGTTGTGATGAATCATAAAAGTGAAATATGGCTTGGTACGAATACAAAGTAGTTTCTTTAACAAAAACGAGCCTTATCCCTGCCTTGATCGAAATAAAGTCATATAATAAGTAATAAATAAATAATATTGTAATACTACATACTTATATTAAGTTTCATATCCTGTTACGCACATAACATTTAAGACTTCTATAGCCGAGTCTTATTCTAGAGGGCTCGGTGATTTACCTACTAATCCAGCAATTATTAAAAATTCTATGCCACTCAAGATATTCAACAAGGTTCATCGATTTCTTTCTCAAAATAAGAAAGAAAGAAAAAAATATACATATAAATAATAAAAAACAACGATATATTTTGAAATTCACGGTCACCCTTCTACTCCTGAATGTAACTTGTATAGCTTCATTTTGTATATCATTAACTATTGACACTATTTACACAGATAAGCTATAAGATCTGTGCGCGTTTTATGTAAAATTTCTGCATCCATCAATTTGCTCATTATATCGACAAATGTAATTGAATATAATTTGAATTAATTCATCCTTACTATATTTCTTGGACGAAAATATTCAGCTCCGTTCGAATTTGCATTCTTAATTAGGTAAAATGCCTTTAATAAACCAAGTTCAATTATAATATTTCATTCCAAACCTACTAATCCTAGTATTTACTACAGACATTATTGGAGTAGGTATTATCTTGCTTGAGTAACCACTCTTATAGATTATAGATAGACCATTACTGTATTCAATAATTCCCGTCCTAATTTTCTCCAGAAGTCTGTATCTTCATTTGAAAGCTTTAATCATGAAAAAATACCTATATTTTTATATTATGGAAACTTAACTGAGTCTATTCTTCTATTCTTTATTATATTATTACGTTTATACTGGAACCATGTTTGGGGTTAATTTATATTCAAAGCACGATACCAACTGACAAACGCTAGCGAAGGCATAGCTAAGCTCAAAAATTCACAAGCACTTCAATCAAATATATTGAAATTCAAGGACCTGGTGGTTTTAATAAAACGGAGCAAGCTTGGCTCGCGCCGAAAATGCTGAAAGAAGAATCCGTTACACATCTATACTAATATTATAAAGTGGAAACCTTTGTATGTTTGTAACGAATAAACTCAAAAACTAATGAAGCGATTTTAAAAATTTTTTCACCATTAGAATGCTACATTATCCCTGAGTAACCTAAGTTAAATTTATTACTAAAAAAAATAAGGCATCCTTGCTAAAACTTCAGTAACGTGAACCAAGGTGTAAAAAATTTTGCTTCAAAATTTATTTCATCGCATACGCTGCGAAAACAGTTGATGATAGAACAAAATATTGTTCTACAATATTAGAGAATATATCAATATCTACAAATAACTTTGCGATATCCATGCGATGTCCACCTATTGTAGTTTTGTCACTATAACCACTTTTTACATTTTAAAAGCTGACCAAAATTAGACCATGATAACCATACCTTCGTATTATGTAATTAAATCATTTTATATCTTATCTAAATAAATCATTTCATATTCAATACTAACTTTTTGAATGACTCAAATTGGACATTCCGTTCAGAAGATTTTATGAATTAAGCGAAATGACCAGTGTGGCCCCACGCAAAGCAGCCGTAGTAGCGTAGGCCGGCGGACAAGGCGACGAGAGAGGGGGCATGAAGTGCGGGGCGGGCACATCTATGAAATAGGTAGTCGTGCGGTCGGCTCCTTACGCAGCGGACATATGTAACATTGAATATGTCCTTTATAAAGATAAAATTATAAATATATCTCAAAATGTTTAAAAGTAAAAATACACCCGTGCAAAGCCGACGCGGGCCGCTAGTATAATATAAAGATAAGAATATAGGAAGAAAATTTGAAATATTAAACTTAAAAACAGTAAACAATCCGTGGACTAACAAATTAATGTAAAACCGACGAAAAGGCCAGTACGAAACAAAACTGTGAGACAAAATGCCAGCAGATTACGAAAAGCATATTAAATAAGCTTATGAAAGTACATTTATACTAAATTCAATACAAAGAAGTCTGCATATCCCCAAAGTAGTTATTTAGTTAAATGTTATAGCTCTTTGTCCTGTCACCACATAAAAGAATCCCCCTAAATGATGCATGGTTTTTAAAACCTTATAGTGGTGCCAAGATTTCGAGAAGTAATTTTGACACTTAAGTAAACCTATACAGATGTAGGGAATTCCATGTTAACTAACAATTTTTGTTTTTATATGACCATTTTATAACATGGCAACACATACCATTTGTATATTTTACGTGTTCTTTATCAGTGTCGATTCTTAAACTTGTTAGATGTTTTAATGCTTTACAAACTTGAAAATTTTATTATTAAATTTGTTTAAAAAAATAAATTGACTACTTATTTATTGACTAATGTAAAATGATAGGTAGGTATATGCCCACTTTTGTAAAAAAAACCTGTGAACACATAATTTATAATACAATTATTTTTATTGACACCCTACAATAGAGCACAGCTCAGCGCAAAGGGCAAAGAATAGCTTCCATCCTTCCCATCCATTGACCAAGGACCAACTTTACGACTCATATCTCGCTGTAAGTAAGATTAAAATCAGAATTTTTGAGATACTGATCTACTATTTATGCAATCCAGGATGTTGCTTAACTATGTAAATTATTCACTATCAACACAATCCGACGAGTTATGAGCGCTTCGGTAGAAACCTTTCCTTATGCTTAACTTCAGTTGGAATAACTTTATTGAAAGATAAATTCTGTCGAAGATCTATTTGCTTAGTCATGAAAAATATTTCTATTCAATGCCGGGGATATATGTGTAGAACACCTTACGTTTTCAAGTCCCTTCTTAAATTTTAACGAGTTAATTTCCATTACAATTCGTGTTATGGAATGGCATAATAATATTTTTTATTGGAAGGCTAACAATATGCAATTTTGTTACCTGCATAGCCTTGAGGATTCACCGAGCCACCTTAACATATTTGAAGCGCTAACAAACGAAAATTTGACCTCGCTCATGGTACCTAAGGAGTAAGTATTGGTGTCGATGATGAGGAACTGAGTAACCAAAGGTTCTGCTTTAATACTTATTCTCCTTATAAATAAGCAAACGGCTTAAGAAAAAAGGTCTTAGCGTTCACCAAATGTGTCGGTTACTGTCCCCGTCAAAAGAGCAGTGAAGCGCGAAATGCGTCTTTACTCGTGTTCTCATTATACCGTTTCTAAGCCTTCGGGTAAATCTTCATATTTTCTTTCGTTTTGCCACTCACAAATTATGTTATAAGCTTCATCTGGGTCATTTTCGTAGCGTCGTGTTGTGAGAAGCTTGGAAATTTAACGCAAAATACAGTGGTTTTGTACTTATTCAAGAGTACAGGCGAGATGTTCATGACCAAAATATGGACATTCCCCGTGTATCATGTATATCATTTGATGGTGAAAAGAAGATAGAGGAATTGAGGAACGCAATGATATTTCCACGACTATATTTATTAGTACGCCGGAATAAGGCATCTATTGTTCAGGAATTCCTTGTTTTCTCTAGAGGATTTTTTGTTGCCTAATCTTTGCGAATCATCGAGACATATAGAATAATGAAACCAATGTACTTTATACTCATACTAATATTAATATCATGTGATGCGGGGAGGAGACTTGCAAAAATCTTTCTGCAGGGTTATAAATACATGTTTTTCTTCTGTTTGGTATAAATAATAGGTTATAATAGCAATCATGGATGAAGGGAGAGTACGTGGACGGTTTTCATGAAACTTAGTATAAAATGAAAAACTAATTTATGATTGGTTCTAATTGTTGTGAATTTAGATGCGAGGGCACAATAATTAATAGTATAGACACGTGTAATAAAATCACAAACATATGAATCGAATGAGTAAAGCCTCTGTGAATAAATCACAGTCTTAATGAACGAAAATATCGCGAGAGATAATACATATATAGCTCCTAATACGTTAAAAAACGTATGTAAAGTCTATCCATCGGTGTACTATTACACTAACCCATATAAGGACATAGTGAAATTCGAAGATTACCTATATGTATACTTAATATCAGAAAAATATACTTATTAATAAGTTATGGTTCCCCCGACTGTCAGCCAATATCCATGTCCGCCGGCCAGCGAAGCGCGAAATCAGGCCATCATTGTATGTGCGCTGTCAGCACTTATGTTGGACTTCGTCACAGAGCAAACATCACATTCACATCATTGAACGATACATTTTCCGCTCCGTACGTCATGAACTAATATGGTCATACTTGGATCGTTCCCTCCTTTACTCCTCCATAATTTTTGTAATCCATTTTCGGCTTGTAACATTTTGTTACAATAGCAAAAGTTAACTGTTACCTTTCATAACATAATCTGTGAAGGAAACTCCGTGCACGCAAACGGATAATGAAGTTAATAAGTTTCGAAGATGCTTCGGAGTACAACAGCGGATGTTCTATTCAGTTGATTGAACAAGAACTAAATTATTGTCTTATACCGTACTCGAGAAGGCAGGTATGGGATCGTCGTTAATGAAAGTTTAACAATCTTTGCCACTTAACTAATTTTGTGTATATCACGTAAATATTACAGATGTATTTAGACCAAATTTTCAGTGGTCGGGAGGAACCGGTGAAAGTTTGATAGATTCACAAGGACTTATTAACATAGTCAAAACATGACAACAGTGATTGATCATCCATTAGTTTTTTATTGTGATATCTATAACGAATTTCGTGTACCCGGCAGGCAAGGCGTGGGTAATAAGTAATTAGGGAGCAGATTGGTTTGGACCATAATAAATTCATTTTATTAGATCGAGTTTGTCTAACTGATTGCCATCTGATTGACTCAGGTAACTTTTTTGTCTTATAGTAAGACCGAATGCAATAATTCACAATCATTATCATGGATACTTATCAAAAGTACTAATTTGGACGACATCTTCCTGATAGGCGCTTCCGGATAGGATTCCTATTATACGAAATCTTCACGTGCCTTTAAGTTCTCGAACTTAACTATCATTACCTGCGTGGTAAACAAGTAAGTGTAACAATGCGTGGTAAACAATAATATATAAATAAAACCCATATATTTATGAAAGATAAATGTAAATCTGAAAAATCAATCCACGGTAAGTTCTCAGCGAAGTTAATGCTTATCTAATCCTCAAGGTCTGTATTGCCTGTTAATTGTCAACGTAAATCCATGATCACCTGTTACTATCAACAAATAGCGATATTTCAATCCAATTTCATGAAGGCAAGGCATCGTCCGTGATTTATGTAAAATTGCCAACATCTGTATATGAAACATCAAACCATAATTATTACATGTTCCACGCAACTTAACATGTATCCGTTCATCGGTTTACCAAATATATACCTTAAAATATAACTTCCAAACATCGTCTTAAACGCGGAAATTCCAAAGTTTCCGCGTCTTCATCATTCAAGCTATCGGCATAACTTCAATAAAACAGCGAAACAATACCTTATTAAGACCTACACACACGAACCGGTCGTTGTATAGGTATGTATATAAATATGTATTTACGGATAGAATTTAATCTTTGTTAGTTAGCATGGCTTGGAATAAATAAATAATAAATGTTGATTAGATTACATCTAACATTTTAACGATATATCAAATATTTATATTTTTGTGTTAATAATTAACGTAATAAACTAATAAATACTAGTAAATGTCATAAAATTGCCGTCAAATGACGTAAACTTTGATATGATATCGCAGTAAATATGACATGAAATGATTGAATTACACTTCATAATGTCGTTTGTCCGCTATTACTATTGACATTAAAAAATATATATGATATATTTCTTGCGACAATTTGGTAACTTTTTTTACAAAATAAGTTAATGCTTGACAACAATCCCACCTGATGATAAATGGTGATAAAGTCTAACTATTATTTTCAATCGAGAAATAAGAACTTTAAATGGAGAGTGCATAATAACCTTAATTTTATAATGATCGCAAAGTTCAAGAATACCTCGTGAGCCTGTGATTGATGGTGGAACTTTAAGATGTCCTACTTACAGACTATTTGCAACCTTTGATATTGTTGTCTTCCAGTTAAAGTTTAAAGTGATGGCTTTAACGAATTTATTGCTAACATTATACCCACCCACAACCCAGTTGGTAATTAGACTTCGCAGCCAAGAAATCTAAGTTCGATTCTCAGGAGATACAAACGTTTATGTGCCAGGAATTTTTTTTGATCTCGGATACTGTCCGCTTATGTTGCCATGGGCATGTTAAGTGTTTTATTTACCCATACATATTAAATTATATATGCATACCATCATGACCACGCAAACATTTCAAATTTTATGATCAGATTATAATTGTATTACGCTATGAGGTCCATGCCACAGGTAGAGCCAGTGGTAGATCACTTAGTATGAAACATGCCTCCATACGTAACTATATTTTTTGCACATACAGCTTATACAAAGCAAAGCGAACCCGGCAAATATTGTCCTGACCGAATGTTCTCTTGCCTGCTATTAGAGGATTTCCCAACAGTTTTTTCTACAAGTCTAATTTTCTATACATACTATACAGAATATATTTTTTTCTATCGGATCTAATTATGAGGTTAAGCCATCTAAGGACCCATTTGTACACAAACGCATGTAAAATTTCTTCAAAATCAGTCCAGCTGTTTAGAAGCGTTCAATTACATAACAACATACATACAGAATACAGAAACGAATCTATAGATATAAAGATAGCACGTGAACTGCTAATGGTGCGTGAATTCTACCTAATACATACAAAGGTATATGCGATATAAATATTTAACGCAGCATATTAGTATATACATTATCATAGTTTGTAGAGACAGTACAGTATGAGAAATAACAGTATAATTTATTTCCTTACATCTAAGCTAAGTAATTAAGAGAGAGAAATTTAAAACATCTAATGGTTCTGCTGTAAAGAAGCAATATCCATTACCTGATCTTGATCTTTATTGTTTTTAAACTGCATTATCCTTTTTAAGGATCTATTGCTTTAATATGTATATTTTTCATCAGTTCTTATAGATTCATAGCGAACCATTCTAAAAGGAAATGTAGTCTCCTCATATACTTGCTTAGTTATAAGAAGAATTGTGCTCTTAAATTCTATTAGTAATGTGTGGAAGCAAATATTTCTAAGAATAACTGTGAATTATTTAACATTTTTGATCGAAAAATGTTGTGTTTATCGAGAAAATTCTCCAGCTTTTATTTTTTTCGCACCGATAGAGCCGATGATAAGATAATACTCGCACGGGTTTTTCTTTACATGGTTCTCGAGTTTTTAGGGGCGACATTTGTATAACCTCTTGTCATCTTGGATATTGTTAATCCGCTTCAAAGCTCCTGGCAAGTAATTGCCTTGTATATTTTCACTGCTAAATTGTTTTACGTCGTGTCAAGCACGTCTTTGAATGTAACATTTTCATTACATAGTACAATATAGGATTATAATCGATAAAAACTTCCAGAAAAATTCAAGTACTTTCTTGTATTACTGTAATTGTGATGGGTAATTTTTGAAATTTATTCTTCTCCAAGGATTCTAAAGACTAAGTACGAATGAAGACCTAGCCTGCAGAGTATTATTGTAGAATAGTAAACTCAACTTTCTTTTTACTTTGTATCAATATTTTAAACCAATTTTACGGTTAAATTTCGACGTAACCATGACCCATGCGTCTACCATACCATGACGTCACCCCCTTTGCTAGGTAGGTCACTTCAAGTAATTTAACTACGCTGTTAAATTATTTCAACCTCATTTTAGACCAACCACTAATCCTAAAGTATGTTAAAATTATAAACATTTCTCAATTACCTGCTCCAATGTTTCTTAAGGCAGAAAGAAACAAATTAATTTAGAGTAAAATTATTTGTGTCAACTGTAAATTGTCAACGACCGAGTTAACGCCATGTTTGATCAACAATCCCTAATGTTATCATTATACAGCAGACGTTAAGCCATATCCGAGAGCTTTAGACGGCATTAGACATTGCAGCCCTATTGGGTTGCCCGCCAAATACTCCTCAAAATCACGCTAGACAACGTATACTGGAGTACTATCCCAGCCTCCTTACTCAATTATAAAGAGAGACCTGTACACTGAAGTAGACTACTGATAAATTGAAGCCAGCCGTCCAGTTACGGTTATCTTTTTTTAACCTGAGGTAATCCATCACTGATACCTCGCCATCAAGGAAACGCCGAATGGGAAATGCTGGCCTCCTACCAACCAAAAGCACCACGGGTGTTCTTCCTCATTACACGTAGTCGGAATGACAGGTATACTCTTGCATCCTTCCACGATCCCTAGGATGTTTGATCCCTTTTCACGACCCTTCCCAATATTGGAAAGAAGCTGGAATTTCCTCATCCCGTCTTCATTAAGGGACGCGCGAGAACATCGCGCGCGCCATCTCGAGGTCTTATAATATATGGTTACCACAAATGTACAAAAGTTCTATCATCTATTAAACAGTTTAAAAGTTTGTTGATAAAATGTAGGTAGTCACTAAACAAAATGTTTGTGACAACTTTCATCGCTTGAGTTACAAAAAGTTGCGAAGTTCACTAACAAAAAGACTATGTCTTCACGTAGTCTTTATCTTTTTTTTTTCAAATAGTGTCATGAAAATACTGTTATCAAGATTACGATATCTTCATATCGTAAATCCTATAGTACTCAGCGTAAAAGATTCTCTTCACAAAATTAATCTCATCTGTTTTAATCCAACTTATACATGAAAACAAGAAATGAATACGTTCTTACGTCCGACTGAAACTGACACTAAAACTCAAATGAAACTCTCATTTCACGGTACACGACGTCATTTTATCATATAACTGGAAAACGAAACGTCACAAAATATAATTTAGTGCGGGACGCGGTTAAAATGACCGCGTTTGTCTTTGTAGTTATGCTACCTAGAAGCCGAAATGTTCAACGGATGTGATTGCGACACTGAAAATGAATAACATCAGAATGCGGTTGTGTGGAGTCTCATTCTCCTTCCTTCTCCTATTCATAAACACAGCCTTTAGAACCGCTATTGGAAGGATACGACGATCATAAGATTATTGATAAATATGTCCAAGAATTTAATGACAAAGACTTTGTATTTTTACATTTTATGGCACACACAACAAAACACCGATTAGAAACACGGAGCCTTTAACAGATCATTAGCGTATTTTAAAAGTTTAAAATTCTTGTAAGGTAGAAGACGAGTATAATCACAGAATATAAAAAAGAAGTTTTCTCTACTATCATCGTAACTACCTACATTTGACTTCACGTAATTACGACTTAACATTACGCAATTTAATAATAACAATGTAAAAATTTAATCTGTAGGTAAGTTTTCAAGAAAATTGAATATATCCATCAAAATATTCAACGTTTTAAGTAATACTTTACGTTTTTACGTTATAGTGCGGTACATGCCTACAATTCCGATTCAGACTTCACCGGTAAATGTTACAAAAAATGAATTGTTACAATTTAACAACTACCGACGCGTGTCCCATAAATCTTAC
Organism: Megathymus violae; assembly: GCA_003671415.1. Taxonomy (NCBI): domain Eukaryota; kingdom Metazoa; phylum Arthropoda; class Insecta; order Lepidoptera; family Hesperiidae; genus Megathymus; species Megathymus violae. The sequence continues at coordinate 15,686,282 of PDGT01000001.1, forward strand.
TAGTATTTTGCGATAAGGTGACAAAATCTCGATAATCGAAACTACGTGCAAGTAATGCGAAATTAATATGTTTTACTCTATTCTTATTCATACTCCGCTTTACCTTTATGACGTAAAACTCACGTTAACGATGTTCCGGCAAAAATGCGAAATGCATGTTTGTTTAAATATACAGACTTTAGTTATGAAAATGAACTCTGCACTACATTTTAATGATGGTAAATGTCCGACGTGTTCGTAATATTCTGCCGAACTTAAGCTTCAGTGACTTTACCTATCATCTGTCATTTTGTTTTGTTTTTTTTTTTTTTTTGCATAATACCATATACAGTAACGTTTTATTTTACACCACAATACACCAATAGGTACTTTTACCCCTATATATTCAAAAAAGTTCTGTGTTGAACTGTTACAATATTATTTGTCAAAAAAAATAAAAAATTATGTTTAGAAATACGAGAGTAAAAAAAACCCTATATCATAAATTTTTGTCATAAATTAATTTCATTTCTTGAATCATTTCACAAATCCTTGAGAAATCGTTGAGGTTACATAAAAAAAATATACCAGTCAATATTTTATATTCACTACCTTTTGCTAAAGAATTAGAAAATATAGATACGTGTATAATAGCTTTAAATAGTATTAGATGTACAATTAATTGTAATCGCGTTTACTATGACTTAGTTAGTTTTTTAGTTAGAATCTTCACGCGCTACGTTAAGCCCAAAATAATATGTGTGATCAGACCAAGAAACGGAACTATAGTACCTTACAAAATACCGGTTGTCATAGCTTATTATTTATTTATTCTATTTAGTAAAATCTCTAACAATTAAGCACATTATTAAAAACTCAACGCAGTTATAACTTATTGTAATGAATAAAACAATGGTTAACCTATTTATATACATTTCACCTTCACATTAATATTAAAGACAAATGATAAATTTAACGAAAATTAATTAAAATTTGGGTCACGTTTCGGATTCTCAGTTTAAGCCCCGAATTTTTTTTTTTCAGTCAACATAAAACAACCGAGCACTTTGAGTTGTATGATCCTACAAAGCTTCGTGCTAGCTATCGTAAATTATGCTCATATTAAAGTTTACGTACAAATTCTGTGCACGCTCGCATCATTACAAAAATATTATAAATTCCGTCTATATTTATCTCTCCTCTTTGTCCCAGGGAGTCACCCTAAATAACAGTTACATTTGGCAAAATAATGCTAGTACGCAAATCAAAAACTTTTTTTAGATATCGATATTGAATAAAAGTAGGTGCTCCGCATTTTTCTTACCAGCATCCAGACAATAACGCTCCGGTTATTACGGATCGTAATTACGGGTGTACAACGATGATCATTTACTATCGTTTTTCATTTGTTCATTTGCCACTTATTGCCGTTGAACAGCTTCCGCCGTGTATGAGGTTCAGTATTATTTTAATTTTTCATTCACTTAAATCTCGTTGGTAACCATCGGCTCTAGTGACTTCATCAACGAGTAGATCCGAGTTTCACTGCTGGTCGAAACAGAAATATATGTTACAGTTAAATATTTATTTTGATTTGTGAATTATTTCTAATAGAACGTTTATGGAGCATTAGAAATAACTGATATCTATAGGAAATCACAAGAGGGAATCCTCATAGGATATTAACCCCTCCATATTGGTATTCTATATTGATGTATGCAAGCGGTTTTTATACATCCTATTAATGCTGAAAGTATTTTATATATTATATTATATTATTTTATTTTTATTTATATTTTTCATCGGTAAAATTTATGCTACTTTTCACTTTTAGCTACAATAATTCGTCCTAAAAATGAGGTGAATACCTAAGCCATCTTATAAAATGTAGGTGGTAATTTTAGCGTGACGTGATTTTCATTATCCGTGCTCCAACTACGCTGTATAATCTGATATGGAGATAACATCTACTGTGGTTATAATTACATATACATTTTTAATTTTTGACTTGGAAGTTTAAAATGCTTCATCCAACCTGGAGTCCCTCCCGTACTCGTGGTTAACCCTAATAATCATATGATGCCTACTGGCACTTTTGGGTGCTGCTGGAAGTCGCTCGACTCTATTACTAAATGCTTAATCCATCCAGGATGTTAAAGTACGTTTATTCTTGGCTGGCTACCGTTCTACTCTTAAAAGTGAATCCTGTAGTTTTCATAGAGTTTAAATGGTACGTCAATAAGTTTAGAAACCCTTGCACCGTTTCTTTATTGGCGTTTTTATTTTTATCCCCTACATCCAATCTGTTCGAAGTTTTATGCACGCAAAGATATTAAAAATGAATAGTTAAAATTATCTTCCCAATAAAACTATCCTCTATTCTAATAACATTTATTTCATTGCTTTTAATTATTTTGAATTTACGAATTAAAATTCCGTTTAATTTTTTATCGAATTTCTGATATAGCGATCCTATCATCATGTCTGTATATTTCATTTTCGACGGCCCTATAGCGCAGTCGATACTGACCCTGCTTGCCGAGTTAAGGGCCCGAGTTCAAATCCCGGCCGGGGTAGACATTTATGTGACAGATAAATATTCGTTTTCGAGTTATGTTAATATTCGTGTATATGAGTGTGTAAACGTTTATTTAATTACTTTTAATAACAATTTAATAATAATCTCTTTTGACATAATGATGAATGGCAATTGATACACATATTTTTCAAATGATGAATTTTTTTGAACAACTAATTTCATAATAGTGACCGAATTTCGAAACATATACAAAAAATAGTGTTCACAAATAAATCCCACGGAGTTTCTAAATAAAAATTAAACACACACAGTAAACCTCTTATTCATTCAGCTCGGTCACCAAGGAGAAAAACTTTTAATTAGTATTAAAAAACTTTATCCTTTCTAATAATTTAAATCCTTACTCTGTTCCGTAAAGAACTTCTCAATTACCAAAAAAGCATATTTAATTTAAATTTAAGACACGTCCAAACCAGAGTAAGACCTACACTGGTGACCGTTCTTAACGATTGCGGCAAACTTGTCATTATTTGATCATGCGATTGATCGTGAACGAACCAAGTAACACTTTCATACAACCAAAACATTTATAGCTATAACAATAATTTATTAATCCCATCAAGTTACATATTATTCGAAGCAGGCTATAACAATTTTATTCAAATCTACAGTTGTCTAATTAAAAACAATGTCACTTGACTTCGAAATAAACAAAATGGTGGACAATACGATATATATGATTAAAATAGTAAGACAGTATTAAAATAGAACATTATCCAGTATCAAATTTATCGTTAAAACTATTTTAAACTGCGACAATCGAGTGTTACAAGCAAGATAATTTATGGAAAATAACGTATGTGTGTGGAATATATACACAGTATCCGCCACGGGTTTCCATTCACAGTTGATAAAACGGTATCGTAAAATTTGGCCGCTTTTGTAGTTCTGTAAAATGTCACAGAAGGCTTGTTAAGTTTACCTAAATCATCGTGTTTTGTGACGCTAGAAGCCGTTTCCCAAAATTATACTTCGTTACGGTGCGGGGAAACAAATACTTTTTTATACTTCGTAAGAGTACCTCACTAGTGAGCTACAGGTACATTGACCTGTGTGTGATGTATAATTACCAATTTTACTACAACACCCGAACTTTACATTCGAATTCAATTATCCATGTAAATATTATGAATGTTTTTTTGCTTTTTCATACCATAAATTTATATTTTTGTCCTCTAACATGTGATTGTATTTATTTATTATGTGATTTATCTTTAGAACATATTGGAAGCATGAAACTTTCCGAGGCATTAGATTAGTGAGTGGGGTCCCAGATCTCGCTAATTAAGACAAGAGACCCGTTCCCCGCCATATACCGCTAAGAGTTTAAAGTTAAATAACACAATATCATTAGCGTATACACATCATTACCTTCCAGAATCTAAAATATTAATGACAAAGTAACGACAAAAGTTGTTCGACTATAGCAATGTACTCGTATTTCGAAACAAAACGAATTGTCAACACTTTAACGCCTTACCTTCTATTGTAATCTCTAAAGTCCCACTTTATTCGGTACGCCCCCGCGATTGCCAACTCCTTCGGTGGCCCCCACATAATGGTGCTAAGTTTTATTGGCTCGTCCCACTTTAGGCAGAAATCCAATTTTCTACGACGTGAGCATTTTCTTGCGGTGTCATCTTGGTGCTATTCAACTCGGCTTCGTATTATGAATTTATATTTGTTAAGCGTGCGTAATGACGGATTACGTGTATGAAATTAAATTTATTTGTAAAAGTTTATAAATGACAACATTTAATATGTTTACCTTTTACATCACTTCACATTCTAGGTAATTAATTGGTCTGGCAAGTTGAATATCACATTATATATAATTAGTTTGTTTGTCACAGTTGATTGTAATGTTTTAGAAGTTTTATAATTATGTTGAATCATAAATTTAATTACGTAAATACTAAACAACTCTTGCAACTGCCATCTCACAAAACCAGGTCAAAACTACGATTAATTCTAATAGTCCATTTCTGCTGATAATTAAACAGACAAAATCCATTTTGATATATTGGTGATAGTGTCCACCTCAATCAACCACTTACGAATAATACTAATATGTATATTATTTTATCTAATGATTATTAAGATTTGTAGTTTGATACTTTTTACTTATCTATACTAATAATAAACTTTCTGTACATGAACGATATATGAGAAAAAACATTATTAGGGGCCTTTGTTAACGCAATAGAACACGAAACAATAGTTGTCAGAATTTTTATCTTTTTGTCTGTGCGTTTGTTCGCGCTAATCTCAGAAACGGCTTAACCGATTTCGTCCTGGTTTTCACTAATGTATTGCAGTAAGCGTCACTTAATACTTAAAGTTTGTTTCATTGCAATCCGTCCATAAATAAAAAGTTTTAAATTAATTTAAAATAATGTAAGGCGTAGTTTTCCTGAAGCAAAGCGAGGACAGTTTGCTAGTACATTTATACATTTGTATTTGTTAGAGTACTTGGTTTTTGTACCGTTCTAATAAACAATAAATTAAAAAATACGATTGGAACTTGTATACCACTTCGCTTCGGTTAAATGACCCGAAGAAAGCACTAGTATGTAATACTATTTTATTTTTGTAAGAGATGTGATGTAGTTTGCTGTACCATCACTTATACGTATATAGAAAAATATGGCAAGGAAAAAGAAATAATTCTAGTAACCCATCCTCACTTCACTTCGAGAAACATAATGGTTACATTTACAAATCGTACCGTCACCAAGACATTGTTATCCATTGTTGTCAGGCGCGTCATGTTTACCCCATTTTATACTTTTAGGAACAATTTTGAAATTTCTTTAAATGTTAATCATGTTTATTGTTTTGAATATCTATAAAAAATACTTAAAACATAATAATTGTATCTATTTCCAAGATATTTAGATCAAATCATATTTTGCGACAATTGCCATATATGTATGGTTACATAGAGGTAGCTGTTGAGCAAGAATATAGAGCAATATTTTTTTTAGACTTGAAATGGTTGAAGTGAGCGCCTTGGGCTTTTGACGAGGTGTCGTAAATGTGACCATTCTCCTCGATTCACGTAATCGCCCTACACAAGAAACAGGAATGTTTGAAATTTTGTTACATTTCAATTTATCGAAAATAAGCAATAATATTAACAAGATTAATAATCTGAACCCCACAATGCTTAACTAGTTTATAAAAAAAAACTTTGATTCGTTATATTTAACGAATGCATGAGGTGTTGTGACGTGTCGTTTATTGTACTGATCACAAGTACCGCAGTGTGCAACAGCACTATTTGTGGCTATGAAACAGATTAAAAAATTACCCATTACCCATTACCGTTTAAAGATTACCCATTATTAAAGATTACCCATTGCTACTAAAGTTGAAGTATTGCAATCTTTACTTTTACTAATATTGACTATACCGACTTTAGAAGTCTGGATGTTATTGAAGAGAAATTGAATGAACTTGAACGTCTTTAAAACTTCTGTATCATATTAGACTTTCGCAAATACGGCCATGCAACCGAATTTCGTAATAAATTCATAAATGGCTCCCAAACCGTCTTCGTCGGATTGCATATATCCGTTCTACTTTAACTGCAAAGCGGGGATAAGTTATTTGATATTAAAAAAACTTTCTTAAGCTCGCATTATTTATTAATTTAATTTAAATTAAAAAGTTACGCAAGGCCTACGGTTACAACCTCTGATTTTATAGCGGCACTTAAAAACTCAAAGTTTTGCAGTAATACGTGACCATTTTACTCTGCCCCGCACGTATTCACGGTGTTGCCAGCTACTTTTTAAACTCCCTTACTTTAAAGTACGAATCGACGTCCGTGTTTGAGATTTTATTATTGCAATCCCGCCGGGATGGCGAAAATTTCCAAGTTTTCCCGTCGAACATGATTGCATTAGTAACCGTGAAAAATTAATTTCCCCGGTTTTGTTTTAATTTAACTTTTAAAAGCAATTTCGTTACATTTCCAAAACAAACAAACATAACTAATAAATAAATAACAATAGAAATACAGGACTCTATCATTAGTTTATAGGAAAAGCTACACGAAAACCCTGAGTTTTTATACTTTACCGGAAATGGGGAATACTCTCGACGTGTATCTAACTTACAGTATGGTACTCCAGTACCACACGTATCCGATTCAGATTTCACCAGTTTTTTGTGTTTCGAAAGCCGTATTACGACTTATCGGTTCTATAGTCGCCCGAGGCTTTACAAGGTTTTATGGCTGGCTCGATAACAACCAAAACTTTAACTACACCAATCACATTGAAAACGGTATGTTCCTGTGTCTGGAATTATACTTTAATGTTCTGTGGATTTCCTTTTATTTTACAGAAAAAAAATTACGCGCAACTCTTACATTTGCAATATGTTAATAAAGCGCATATTCCCATTTATTTAGAATATTGACAATGAAACAAGTTTGATAAATAAATTAAGTTTATCTGTGGGCGTACCGTGTGACGTACTCGTACATACGAGTACATGATACAGGACATAAAATCTGATGAACTGTGCGATCTGTTGAAGATTAGTTCCCAAAAGTAACATAATTAACATCAGTCACGGATGCATTGCTACCAAGAATTGTGAACATTATAACCCGTTATTAGGTTGATAGTGTGCTGACCCTCCACTCATATTTAATCCAACACGCTCAGCATATGCGGATTTGTAGACTTCAAGTACATAAGTGATATTAATAATAAATACATACTTAAAAAAACTTCTCGCATTAACATTAGGTATGCATTTGCAATACAATCTTTTTCTTCTTCTTTTCTTTCTTTTCTTTACCATGCTACAACCTTCATCTTCATAATTTCTTGATACCATTAGTCCCTATTCTTCTCTTGGTACAGGAGACCATTCGTAGTTTAAGCAAACTGTTCCACGAAACAACAGTTTCAGACTATTTCTAAACAGCTTTTCTCCCAAGATCAACGGACAATATTTGCTCCGTCACAATCGCTCAGCTATAAATAAAAAAGAAACCATAAATCCAAGCTAAGTACGGGCAGTTTAATGTGTATCTTTGTAAAGTGTCCGCCTTTCAGCACTGTGTATACATGTCACAAAGATATATTAACGTACAGGGAAGTTACGTTGTGATGTTGAAACGTAAAAGAAAAACGAATGAATCAAGACCGGTAAATTTTACATGGTTTGTAACTATTATAAATTGGCAGTAATACCCTATGTATGTTAATTATAATATTTTAAAATGCTGCAGTAACTATGTCTACTAATCCTAACTTTAAACCCTCGGTTAAATTCATTATATAGATAGATAGCAATCGCTAACCCATGCTGGAGGCTATGGAAAACCATAAAACATTCCAATACCAGTTGCAAGGAGAGAATCTACCTTGAGGAGAGAAATGTGAAGTATGAGAAATGTGTACTATATCATCATCCTCCTGCCCTCATCTCAATTTTTTTTGGGGTCGGCGCAGCATGTATTTTTCTTCCATACTTCTCTATCAGACGTAGTACCACTAGTAACTTCCATTCTAGCCATATCATCCTTCACACAATCCATCCATCGCTTCTTTGGCCTTCCTCTACCTCTATAACCATCTACGTTCTTACTTAATACCTTCCGTACAACATGCTCTTCATTCCTCCGCATAACATGACCATACCATGATAGCCGGTTTCCGCGTAGCTTTTCAGTTACCGGTGCCACTTTCAGACTTCCTCTTATGTACTCATTCCTTATTATATCCATTCGCGTTATACCACACATCCCTCTTAACATTCTCATCTCAGCTGCATGCAGTTGTCTTTCATTCATCCCTTTACTGGCCCAACATTCTGATCCGTACAAGACAGCAGGTCTGACCATGGTCTTGTAGATCTTCCCCTTAAGTTTAAGGGGTATACAGGGGTCGCAAATTGTCAACGTGATCTGCCGCCATTTAATTAACCAGCAGCATAAGTTTACTGTAGTGTATCTATAAATAGTCATTAAAATTTTGAAGAAATAATTATACCTGACCTTATTAAAACTAACATGCAAACCATCAAAATTCTAATCCAAGTTTTATTTATTTATGCACATCATATTTTGCTTCTACTGCCACTTCCAAAAGTCACTTTGACATTGAGGAGAAAAAACCGCGAAAGAAACTCCTTAGCACGTATTTTAAAACAACTTATGAAAATTGCAAAGCACATTTATAGCCTACGCGAAATCAGTTGTGGCTCTTAATAACGCCTGGAAATAACATTTATATTATATTACTTCTATAGAGGCCGATGATATATTACCAGAGAATAAAATCCACCACTCCTGTGATGACTTAGAAGAACTAAACTTAAAGGTAAACAAAACAAGTTCCAACATAATGTACCAACTCTTAACTTGTACCAAATATTGGATTACCAAAACTCCCAACACACTAGATCCGCACCCCTTGCGTGTGAAACTTATGCAACATTAGGGTTGCCAGTTATTGTTGTTAACTAAATTATACCAAAAATTTTGGAACCGCTTAATATTCAAGTCAAAACTGATACATAATTAACAATTCAAATAAGATCTAGAATCGCGCGATGATTTAGTTTTAATTATAATTAAAACATCATTGAATTGTATAAACATAACTTGTTTTTTGTTGTCGGTTTCATGTTATTTAGACACAACACATCGACTAATGCGTTTCAGAATTTCTAGCTCAGTCATGTGCGTTGTTGATTTTAGTATACCATTTTTAATAATATTTTTGTCATTCATCGTGTCCAATAGTTAAATAGTAGCAAAATTTTTTAACAACTAAATAATTGACGACCCCATAGCCCAATTGTTAGTGACCCTGCCTGCCGAGCGTGGGGTCCTGTGTCTGATTCCCGGCCGGGGCACACATTTATGTGACAGAAAAATGTTTGTTCTCGGGTCATGGGTTTTTATAATGTCATATTTGTGTATGTCGATCCCACCCGCAACATAGGGAATCCTAGTGCGAGAGTGTGAGCGTGTAACCGTTTATTTATTTATTTATAATTATTTCATTGACATATTAGTGCTTAGTTTATATACAGTAAAACTTTGTTCGGTAAAATTTGTGATTTCATGTAATTAATTATTTCTTATCATTAGTCTAAGATAGTCAAGGCGGTATTATTTAAGGCGCCATCTTTTTTTACTTCCAACGACAAAGTTGATAATTAATTTCAGTAACTTTTTAGTTCATTGTAATAAACGCGTATTATTATTATTTTGATATATGTCAATATAACTTGACAACCCTACGCTACACGCTTTTGATTTATGAGTTTTGTATGTATTTTATCTACCTATCGAGTTCAACTCACATTGTATATAATTTCGCAATAAATAATTGCCTGCCATTAGTTATCTTGTTCGCGCGAATAAGTTTTCACCACTGATTTATAGAGGGCACATATCGATAGTTCCGCGATTGATAAATGATGTGATATAATACGCTTTTGTTTAAAATTGTGTATTATTATGCCTTTATGATGTGCATATTCCAAGAATAGGTTTAAATATTTCTTGCGTGTCTTGATTGCATTTAATTTGGTTTTTACTCACGCTTTTCGAAAATCAACTAAGCCATCGCTTCAACAAAACCCTACCGTGAGTGGTCCCGGAAGATGAATCAGCAAGAAACTCCCAAGTATTTTTTTCCTATTCACAGTTACAGAAAGCACTTTCACTGCTTATCACTATTTATTAAACTTATATCCAAGCAGCCTTATCTCTGAAATGGATTAAGTTGGAATGGATTAAGCAATTAGTTTTTATAACTCGTACTGCAAGAAAGAATGGAAGAACACTATATTATGTGGTTGACCACTCCGAACTACACCTCCACTTAACATTAGTTAAAGTTGAGGACTGAGAATATTACATATGGCTTAGAAAAATCTATTGGCGAAACATCAAAAGCCAATGGCGTTCATGAATACGAAGATTCCGGAACCAAGTTATTTGATTCCGTAAAAGCCGAAAAGAATCGTTGAGGAGACGATAATCAGATTAGCGGCAGTCGAAAACAAAAGGTTGATGGGTGGAAAGATGCAAACAAAACTCTATTACACTGGTTTCCTTCATTCACACAATAATGGGAGATTAATTTCCGCTAAACTACGGCCAGTCAACTGCATAGATTGTGCCGTTAGAGACGTTCTCGACATTAGTGAATGAGGAAAATAACGAGATCTTTGCAGTGATTGAAATTTGGAATACGAGAAATGAAAAAAATAATGACGATGAATTACTGAAAGATGAAATAGTGAAAAAGGATTCATGAATAGCACAATAGCGTTTGACTTGAATGAAAGTTAAATGATAGTTGAACGAACCTTATATTTAATTCTCTTAAGTAAACGCTTCAGTACTTACTTTTCTACTGATGAATATGTATTCTCATATAATTATTCTGAAAATAAACTTTGAGTCGTTTTCAATTTTGTAACGCGGGAGACAAAAACATCTAATAAGAATAGAATTAAACTTGATTTATTACGCGTTTTCAATACGGTAACTTATTCCTAAACACATATGAATCCGACAAGGACTCCATCATATTTTTTTTTTTCATATCATTTATTTGCTTTCATCATTTTAATAATATCAACATAGGAAATCAATTAAAACGATGTTCGTCAAAACTTACTGTTACTGAATGAATATACTGACAATCGACTCAATGCTAACATCATGCTAAGTAAATTGTACAACTCAATTAATTTTAATTGACGAGGAGTCAGTCAAATTTATTCCAGGACTTTAACATCGTTCTTGTCAAATGCGTTTCCCCAGAATATTGTTTGTCGAGATAATTTCTGTTCGACAATGCCTTTTTGTGTTATCTCTTTGTTTCGAGGTCATGCCAAGATAACTAAATTAATACAATACGCTTGAAGTATCTAAATCGAAATATATAAAAGTCTTTGCTTTTATTAATTAATTTCAATTGAGTGTACTTCAATTGATTAATAGACACTTTTAACTTAATCCACAAGATTAAAAAATGACTTAAGTTATAAGGTAAATGTCTAAAAAAACATACGCTTTACAACAAATGAACCGTCTTTAAAGGGTCTCCATGAAAACTATTATTTAATATTCCACGGAAGCAAACCCATTTCACAGAATGAACATAGTCTTTATTATGATTATAGTTATAAATTCATCCAAATCTGATCAGTTGTTTTAGCTTTATACATGCAAAGGCTGACAGGCAAATATTCCAAAGTATATTCCGGCTTTTATATTGAAAACAATGCCGAACCGAATTAAACTTTTCGTAAAATATGTATGCATGAATTAAATTGTAAATCACTTTTTGTTATTTGTTAACATAGAAACTATAAAACTTAAAAAAAGCGGTATATCCGCTTATAATATCTTTTTAGAACTGCAAAAAAATCAATTTAAAACACATCACAGTTCATTCATAGAAGGAGAATGTTATTTTCTATATCATCTGCCGAAAAACCAGTAAAAACCCACCGAAACAAGCTTAAGAGAAAACGTTTAACAATGAATTTTAGACATGACTTTTTTTTACTTACTATAAGAATCGAATGATGAAAATGCAAGACAGTCTAAAAGTACAGTTGCCAGACGATCCGTGTAGGAACCGGCGCTCTGACATTTCCGGGACTCAATGTGGCAAACTGGTTACCGGCCTAGGGAATGTAGGTAACTAGACATCCTCTGGAAAACATGCGACTGGAAGGAAAAAAATCCAATCACGCAGAAATACCGGTATAGCCACATACTTAGAATGTACATGAACTCCTCGATGAGGGTAAATTACGCATCATGGATCATGGACAATCCCACCCGTAGATTAACCGCGAAGTAGCTTAAGATGACAAAACGCATAAACTTAGAAAAATCCAATTCAACCGAAACGGGCAGACTATTCCAATAATTCGCAGTATACATTATAAATGACGAAGCAAAACGCATCGGTTGTACCGTTAAACAGATAACACCAAACACACTTAAAAACACATGCATCAATAAAGCCAAATCCTTTTGTTATTATTCGGGTGGGTTCATAATTCAGCGATCTGCCACAGTAGGGTCCCAGTGCTGTTGCCTCGTCCGTTATGTGCAGAATGCACTATAAACAGGCTTAGCTTAGAAATATTAGAAAAACAATCGCACACTTTATCTGTACCAATTGCAAATGAAACTGTTGTCAACTTTTGTGAACTCGTTATCGATACAAAGAAGCCACGGACTGTCCATAAAAATGTTACAACAATAACTGAGTGTTAGCAGAATATTTAACGATGACACCAACCCCTAGAGGGTATGTTACGGCATTCGAATACGTAAATATTCTTCTGCAATTCCTCACTGAAAGGGATTAAAGAGTCACGTAAATGTGTTCATAAAAATCACAGTTGTTTTTCAGCGCCATATCCAAATGAAAGGTTTAAATGGACGCACCGAAGCGTAAGCAAGGTTTTTATCGACTAGTTTTACATCAATTTAAAAACGGAACTTAAATGTTTGCCATTACATTATTAAAATCAAATTGAACAGATTATTCGATCATGATTTTTTGTACATTTTTGGTTCAATTAAGTGCAATCGCTGCAAAATGTATATAAACGAGGTATTATTTAATATAACTATTATTTTATTTGGTTATGAAGTTCACGCAAGTTTAACGGTCATGTAAATTTAAGATAGAAAAATATTGTTCAATTCGAGCATACAAAATGATCGATTTAATTTTTCTAAGCTTAACCATGTTATCTATCTTACAACTTACTCGTAATATGAGTACCTATAGAATGTATAAAGGTTCAAAAGTGTCAGCACAGTTATATAGGACTGTTTGATAGAGCTTTAGTTTTAGGTTCTATTGATGTCAACCAGTAGTTAAACCGAGAGCTTACGGAAGTTTGTAGTAATCCGGATCACAGACTAGTGTGTGGCATTGTCACAGAGTGACATCGAGTTTGCGGTTCTTCTTAGCCTTTCCAGCAAACGAGTGTTTATCCGGTGTTATACGAGTATGTCCGTCAACCTTTGTATCTCTATATACCATACATTGAAATAGAAGTAACACTTTAAGTTTCAAGGCTTTTTTCAAGAGCTCAATTTTTTTGTTAATAATCAAATTATTACGATAATTCTACTTTTAAATTCTATTCGTAATGCGATATAAATTGATACTCCGACGACTTTGTATATGAGTAATCAAATCAAATATTTTTAGCTGATATATGTTATAATTGTAGAAATATACTTGTTATAACTTGTCATAAAACTTGTTGTAAAACTAAACTTGTTGTAAATCTAACCCATATTGTCCAACTGCTGAGCTCGGGTTAATGAGAGGGGTTAAGGCTGGTCCACCTAACTGGCCAAATACTGGTTAGCAGACTTCGCGTACATTTGCAAACAACACGGAGAAGTGATAATTAATTTGTAATATGGACATTATTTGAAAAATTAATCTCCGGCATCACGTGCGAAAGATATACTTTAAAACCACTACACTACTCGTATCATTTACAAGTATTTTAAAGTAGTAGGTTTAAATATGACACTAACGCATTGTTTTTCTTATATCTTCGGGTAAGGCATTTAATCTTCTGATCAAATTCGTGTATTTCCTTTCAGTAAACAGTTATCATTGTCTGCCATGCCTTTAATATGTTTTCTTGAGTTTCTTTGATACAAATCATTAGCCTGTGTAGGTACATATATAAGATAGTGACTATGCCTGCCTTGCGAAGGATACTTTGTAAAGGATTTCTAGTTTGATTTCCAGCCAAAGTAAACATTGACGTGAAGGATCAATGTTTTCTGTGATGTCTCATGTATGTATGACAATATCGAACCCTACTGAGTATCGTCTTGTTATTTCAATTTTTTCTAAATTTTCCTTCTCATCTAAGAAGAAAATAAAAAAAGGTTATAGGCACAAAAAGTGAAAAAAATAAATAAAGTGGACATAAATAATGCTTTCTTAAAATCGTTTAATTTACAGAACAGAAGATAATATAAACAGAAAAATTAATAAAATATAATGATGACGTCATGAGGTCACAAAATTCTGGAATAAAAAACAAAAGACTTCCTACTTCGAATTGTATTTGGTTCTTAACTAAGTTAATTCAAAATCCGAAACATAACTTTGGTATTTTAACTCTCGTTCAATTCATATAAAATCTACTTAATTCGCTGTTTCCGAAGTTGCAAGAAGGAAAAATAAATATTTTCCCAATAGACATCTTTATGGAGATAGTGGGAGAAAAACTTTAATTTTTCGAACACACAAGTAGAGTTAAAGTTCTTATTTGAAACACTAAATATTTTAGTAATAAAGTAGAGATGTTTTTTCGGGCAGAATATCAGAAAAAATTTGTACATGGCAGGAAAAATTTTGGTCACAAAAATATTTTTTTCATATTAATTGCTGTATGTATGCTTTTTTCAATGATAAATCTAATCTAATATAGTTATATACATATGAATAACTTAGATATAAAATTAAATTAGTTTAACCAACTGGATATTAATAATGACGTTTAATAATAATATTGGACACTTGAAACATCATTTATTGATGCCGTTGCATTTAGTGCACTTCCAAAAAATCATCACAGTTAAACAATAGTTTCTAATATCTATATTCTCCTAATTACAGCATCTAAATTAGATTTATACGACGTAGGTCTCAAGCGTTTTGTTAGTAAACACTATAATATTTTTTAAGCGCGTTGAAAGCATTTAAATCACGATATCGAATAAGTTTCAATTATTCAAATGAATCTGCAATTGAGGAAAAAAATTGATTCCCAGTACATTTCCATGACTTCTCTCAACATCAGGCCTAGATGTGATGACAATACATCAGGTGAGCTGCTGTCGTGCTCGGCGGAATTAATGGCGCTTTTTCATCATTCGTGCCTCGCGAGTTGATTTGCGAAAACAGTAAATGTTCTACATATGTATTTCATGCCTTGCTATAATTGTTGCTAGGAAACTGCCCTCGCTTCGCTTCGAGAAAACTACGACATTATTTGGAATGTCGAAATTGTAGAAAATATATTGCAATCAAAGAAAGAGGCATTCACAGTTCGGTTTTCGATGTGACAAAGTGTAAGGATTGTGAAATTTCAGCGGGAACCGTGTTAAATTAAATTATTTAATTTTTACTATATTAGCTTAATTCATTTCTTTTATATTTGTCATCATGTTCTGCGGTGAGAAGTCGAAAAATAATTTATATCATATAATAAAAAGGTAATTTTTAAATTCTGGATGTTTATAAAACGAAAACAAATACTTTTTATAAAGTGGTGTATTTAGCATTACGTTATATAGGAATAGTATCGCGTAGGATCAAAAATCGACCAATTTGTTGTAGTGGGAGAGATTAATTTCTCAAAGATACTGAGCCCTCCGAATAGGTTCTAGATTATTTGGGATTCCTAAACACCGCCTCGGGAACAATCTCATCCAAATTGGGAGGATCCTGGGATCTTCAATTGAATCTGAATCTCACTTTACTGGAATTCGAATGTATGTACACACATATGCCGAAGTAGTTGTCCAGAAGTATAAAATATGGCGACGGATAATTTAGTTTCCAATATAATATTAGTATTCATATTTTGTAGCTTAATATTGTCTTCATTATTAATCCGGAGGTGGTTGCAGTTCTGTTTTATTTTCTGAAAATGGAAAAATCGTTTAGTTCCACAGCCCTCGTGGAAACAATAAGAAATGCTTGACAAGCCGTTTTGGGAATTTACCTCTCATCATTGCTCTCAAAAGCTACCAGGAATGTCCCCACGTACACTTACCAATGGAATTTGTGTATATAATTGTAACCTGCTTGCTGCAACCCAAAATTCTTCTTCTTCTTCACGTGCCATCTTCATCAAGGAGTTCCGCGACCATTTGTCGGTACGTCTCTTTATCAGCAGTCATATGTATGAACTAACTTATCTGTGCTTTTAACCCGCAGCCCGTCCCTTATATTTCCAATCCATGAGAATTTTCTTCTACCTGGACCTCTACTTCCTTCAATTTTCCCTTCAACTATTTATTTTAATAAGTTATATTTATTTTTCCTATATACATGTTCAATATAGGCTGTTTTTCTTTTCTTGATGGTTTTCACAATTTCCAAATTTTCATTAATTATTTGTAAAACTTTGTCATTCGATATTCTACTTTTCCATTTAACTTTAAGCATTCTTCTGTAGTTCCACATTTCAAAAGCCATTAGTTATCAATTAACTTCTTTTCAGTGTCTAGCTTTCGGAACTATACATAAGAATTGAAAGTATATAACATTTAACTAGTCTCCACCGCGATCCATAATTATCATATGAAAATTATTAAGTCGTTACTTCAGATTAGCATCAGCTCCAAATCGCGTTAGATGAAATAAATAAGAATTCGCTCTTAACCAGCAGTACAGTTGACATTTTTTTTAGTTTCTTATTCAGTACAGCTAGCTTGTTATAAAAATGGGTAGTAAAGAGAAACCGTTCATCCGCAACGAATGCACAGACTGAGACTAATCTTTTCAAAAGAGGAGATAGGCAATATGACACAAATGGTTATTACAGCCAGTGCACCGCAACCCTCGTCTTTTAACTCTTTGGCCGGACGCCAGACCAGTATTATAAGTAATCTTTACCTACATGTACACACGTGCACGGAAAAATATATTTTGCATCAAATAGCTTTATTCCTACAAACTTGGCTTTTGAATATAAGAAAGTGATCATCATACAGTGTGACAAACTATTGTTTTTGGGTGACTATTTATGTTGTAAGGCAACTGCAAGGGACTCGGGCCGGCTGGATAAATAAATAATATTTTTTATTAAATCTTTAATGCACCTTACTTATGTACAGGATTAAAAGGCGGAGCTAACGCTAGGAGCATTCTCTTCCTATCAACTTTAGGACTTTACAACTTTAAATTATTAATAATAAATAATAACAATATGTCGACACTGCATGTGGACACCGCCCTGTATTGGTAAGCGGCGGGTGGAACGGATAAACCCCCAACACCGACATCCGAGACACCACCGATATAAGGCGGTGCACGACATGACAATGGGTTGACCCTCTTCCCCAAAAGGGGTCGCAACCCATGAAGGCTTAGAGGCCGCAAAAGGCCAATCTTAGATGCTGTTTAGTAAGGAGGCACATCCCGCTTAACAATCGCAGCCGGCTGCGTTGGTATGCATGAGCATTCACCATCTCCCTCTCGCGTAACTTTGGAGGATAGCCCTGACTCCTTGCTAGGGCGCAAAAAACGTCGGTTCCCTGGTGCACATAACGACACAACTGTCGTGATAATATTGAAAGTCTTATTTTAATTCAGGCAATTCGCCTCTCTGGCTACAGTTTTAATTTTCAGGATGTCGCCTCTCGGCTTATACATATAACTAGCGGCCTGCCCCGGCTTCGCACGGGTGTACTTTGATTTTTAAACATTTTAAGATATACTTATAATTTTATCTTTATAAAGGACTTAGTTATGTATTTCTTTCTTTAAAACATATACATATGATGTGAAAATAGTCAAAATATTCAATGTTGCATAATTATGTCCGTTGCGTAAGGAGTCGACTGTCGACCGCGCGACTACCTATTTCCCGCCCCGTATCGAGTGCCCCCTCCCTCGTCGCCTTGTCTGCCGGCCTACTCTACGGCTGCTTTGCGTGGGGCTACACTGGCCATTGCGCGGGAGCGGCGGCGGTGTTTCCTAAATTCGTAAAATCTTCTGAACGGAATGTCCGATTTGAGTAATTCAAAAAGTTATCTATAGATATTGAAACAGTTTTGAATATGAAATGATTTATTTGGATAAGGATTAATACGAAAATATGGTTATCATGGTCTGATTTTGATCAGCTTTTAAAATGTAAAAAGTGGTTATAGTGACATAACTACAATCGTTGGACATCTACTATCGCGAAGTTATTTATAGATAATGATATGTTCTGTAATATTGTAGAACTTTTTTTTTGTTCTATCAGCAATAGCTCCCGCAGCGTATGCGATGGAAGAAATTTTTAAGCAAATTTTTTTACACCTTGGTTCACATTACTGAAGTTTTACCATGGATCCCTTATTTTTTCTAGTAATAAATATAGCCTATGTTACTCAGGGATATTGTAGCATTCTAATGGTGAAAGAATTCTTAAAATCGGTTCAGTAGTTTTTGAGTTTATTCGTTACAAACATCCAAAGGTTTCCTCTTTATAATATTAGTATAGAAGTATAGATGACATAAATATTGTAATTTTTGATATTGAATATTATAACAAAGAAAATTATTATTCACACACAACTTTAAAGTTATACTAATATATACACTTACACACATATATATAGATTATAGTATAAATATTATGATTTGTAAATACGACTTATGTGAGTGACATGATAATGAAGACTGAGAAATTAGTTTCCTTACTGATTTTTCGGTACTTTAAATATAAAGTTGCTAATCCCAATAACTTTTACGCTGCTGTAGCAGAAATTTTGCATTTGACACTTATTACTAATACACCCTGTCTATCCGACAAGAGAGGGTGATATTAGGTACGCTCCCTCTTTCGTAACCCTTATCAAACACAAAATATTTCCAGCAGACTGCCTTTGATATCCTTTCATCAGTGAATTGGAGATCAGGCAGATAACTAGAAGATCGATTGTCACAGGTGAGTTTCGTTTATTTCTTATATCTTATTTTATTTAGTTACATTAATCTTACCCTAAAAATTCATAATTATCATTTGAATTAGAATGTTATTGTGATTAATTATAATGTACCCAACATTTACTAAAACTATTTTTTTTTGTAAATAGCCGTCAAACGAGCAGACGTGCCACCTGATGGTATGCGGTCATCGTCGCCCTATTAGTAACACCAAAGGTATCATTAATGCGTTGTCGGCTAAGAAGAGAACCAGAACATGGCGAGTCATTTGGCAACTGACTCAATCAGGAGGGCGGTAGCCAGCCAGGCAGGCTTTATGGAAAGATTAAAATACCAGTAATAATATGAATGATTCATAATAAAATTAATAATATAATCCCTACGTAAAACCCGGTAGGATTGGTGGTAACCAAGCAGGCTGACTTCGCTCGTGTCTTGCGACACACTGTTCTACCAGTATGGCAGTGGGGTCAGTATTCTAGGCCCTCCCAATACGGCTAGAACTTTTCTCATTCGAGTACAAATCGAACCGACAGGATTTAATTACTACATTTCCTAGTATTTATGTATTAGTATCTAGTATTTATGCAGGTAGTCCTACTGTTGTGTTTAAATATAAGTGAGTAGAATTAAAATAACTATGTATGAGCAATATTAATGTATCATCTTTATTTTAAGTATTCAGTAATATTTTGTTTCTTGTGAGTTTGTACTGCCATTTTTGCTGTTGTGGTTAATTACATAACTCATGCTCGCTTCGCTTTGAAAAATACCGCGAAAACATTCATTTTTTTACCTATTATTAGTCAAGGCTTTGACTGCAATCGAATAAGTGGCGATAAAACCATAGATGGTGAAATGCATAACTTAGGGAAAGCCTATGCACTCTTGAATTGAAGTCATTCATACTGTAATGGGATGGAAACGCCGACGATGGCGGAATGACGAAGCAAAATGCGTCGTCATTTCTCGGGACGAAAAGCATCCTATAACATGGCCCATAATACAAATTTCAAATATGCCAAGAATCATCTGAATCTGTTCAATATTTAGTGTTATATATATAGTGTTGCGTGAATAGACAGATTTGATAACATATTTTGTCATTGCCCGCGATCGACTAACCACAGGCCATAATTATTTTAATAGGATATTGAGATGTTATCATATTATAAAGTATACAACACAATTGAATTCCTAAAAATAAAAAAATAAAAATTAATACATTTATATAGAGTCGAATTCTAAAATTCAAGCGCAAACCATAATTCCACACTAATTTCATTTTATTTTAAATTCAGTATGAAAACCAGAACCCAAAGAACCGTCACGTAGTATCATTCTAACGGTTACGTAACACACGTTCACATCACCTTTGCACTTTAGGATTCCCTTTGTTGCATATAACTAGGTACTAGGCATGCCAAACATCAAATACAAATCCATGAACCAACATGGCTTTAACAAATTTCAAAAATTAAGATAGAAAATATTTAGTACAGTTCTAATCCAAAAGCTCTCTTGATTAAATTATCCGCTACTGTGTTGTCGACAGACAGCTTTGGAGTGATACTCAAGTAACTAGAGAGGCGTCACTCGAAATAAACAATACAGCCTCAGAATTGCCCTTTTTGAGACCTCCGTCTCTCATTAATTTGATTGTAGCTTTGTACCAGCGAATTACTTATTCATTTATCAATTGAAGCTTGTTCCCGTTCCTATTTGAAGTGTGGCAGTAAATGGGAAGTTAAATTAAACTTTATTCGCTACCGAAAATACCATCAAATGCGGATGTTATAGTGAAAACTGACGTTCGAGGTTCTGGTTCTGGTATTTTGTCCCACTGTAATTGCGAGACGCTATTGCTTTACTTCAGTAAAACTACGCGTTACGCTTAGAAATAGCACCTGCATTCTTTTAGGACTCAGTTTTCTCGTTCTGTGAATGATAAATCTAATTATATATATATATATATATAATTATTGATATCTAAATATATATATATATATAATTAGATATCAAAAAATATTGTACACTTTATTGCGTTAAGGATTTGATATCGTTTTTAGTAAAATTATTATAATTAGTGATATATAATATATATAATATAATTAATAATTTATATGGCAAAACAACGTTTGCCGGTTCACCTAGTATATAAGTAAAATGTAAATTATCTGTCTATTGAAATCCAATTTAGTGTAGTGCTGTCGTAGTATTACAATTAAGTATATTAGTTTAGAACTATAATTCAGTATAACGATCCCATTTTCACTGCCTCCATTAACAACCGTCGCTCACTAATGTCGTAATTTATCTTTTTAAAATCTTTTTTTATAATTTTTCGATCATAATTTTGATCGTGATTAAAAGACCGTTTCAAAAACATATATAAAAATATTATTATTTTTAAGTAGCTCCCGAATGTGCTCAAGTCTGTTTGTTTATACAGCCATATTTTGAGGTGGATTAACATCTGTCCATCTGTCTGTCCTACGTTTTCAGATATATTCTACGACTGCGTTATCGTTGAAATGATAAATTCATTCCATGTGTTTCTCGATTGATATGAGTGGCAAATACAGAAGCAAATTAATAATTTCGAACCATCATATTAATAGTAGCCGTAAAGCAGTTTATAGTTTTTTACTGTTGTATCATTTGCACTTCGTGTAATATATATGGATACGTATTTTATTCGTATATATTGTATATAGAATATATTATATATTGTATATATTATATATAGATTAAAAATATCTGAACAAAATGTGCTATCTATTTTCTTTCTTGTGCCTTATTAGTATAGTATTCATGATTCATTACGTGGGACTCATAAACTTATATCGATGACTAGTTATTTGTTTGGCACTAGAAGGAACACCTATGATTTTTAGATTCCTTCTATTAGTTTACACTCTCCGTATATACATTTATTTATATATCTAGTTCAAATTTTCAACCGTTAATAATACACTTTTTATTCAACCATTCAAATTCAATTACTTTTTTTTTTAAATTTGTAATGGGTGACACTTAATGTTAATACAATATTTCTGTAAATATTAATTCATAAATCAATTACATTTATTTTTATATTAAACAGTAAAATTAAAACTTGAATCATAAAATTTCTGCGCCATCTATGATTCCATTGAATAACTAAGAAGTGAACATTATCGCGATGTAACAAGACAGTTGAATATAAGAAGTAAGGAAGTCACTGTGTCACATATACAAACCCAACTGGTATCTATAGTAACAAATAACCATCAAATAATTTGACCTAAATAGGAACTTAGTTATATTTTTGAATATTACTTGTTTAAAAGATGAATAGAGTTGTTTCTTTAGTCTTTATTCACATCAGTCTCCAATACATGAACCCGGTGATGACATCACAAATTGCACAAACCAAATTCTCATCACATTAAACATCGTTGCGTCCTAATCACGGACGGGACCATATCCCCGTAAAGGGAATTCCATTGAGCCCCATGTTAGGTCCCAATGGCGTTCAAACAACTTCCTGCGCCTGTTTAATGATACTTCATTGTGTAAAATTTCATAGCGTGAAGTTAGGAAGAAAATACTTATCTTGTACACATGACAAAATAACCTTTAAAAATAATGCGTAAAGTTCGTTTCTAAATTGCTCAATTTGCGGTGTCGTAAATCTCTATCACGTATTGATGAAATATGTTTAGAATTCAGGAGACCGATGAAATATCGCTTTGAAAATTAATTATATTGGTTGCTCAAATTGAGTAAACTCGAAGAACCATTGTCAGAGAAAGCCAAAAAGGTAATTAGTCGTTATAGAATAAATTTGAATATTATAATAGAATAAATTTGAATAGTAACGTCATTTGTATTTTTGTGTATATAACCAAGGCGCCTTAATCGCGACAGTGTCGAAGCCTTTTCTCTCTCTCTGGATCGCAAAAAAATTTCAACTTTTTGTGAAACGATTTTCAACATATTTCGGTTGTGTGAAAGACTGTTAGCAAGGAGTTTAGGGGTTACTTTCAGACCAGCAACGCGTCGGTGCCGTTACTTACATATATTACAGATGTGTATGCGTAACGAAGTCAACACTTCGGACAATACGTTAGCAAGTGTGCTGGTCTATCAACTATTAACAAAGATAACAAAACCTTATTTCACCACACACAAAACTACCACAACACATAAAATCAAAATTGTCACGCGCCGTTAACAAACATGATGTTCTGTACAAGTTATTTAATACCTAACTGGCCTACTCTCTCGTTTGCCAAATAACGTTAGTTTAAATCATCGAATAGTTTGTCAGTCGCGTGGGCCAAGTTCAGTGTTAATTTAAATATAGACACGTCCTAATCACGGATAGGACTTTAACGGCGTAGGAGGAATTCAATTAGAACCCGCGATCCCTTGGGTGCTAATGGGGTACAAACATCTCGCTGGAACCGATTACGACTGTGATGGTATTCTGAAAATGTTGGCATGCTCTTTGTCTCGTAAGACAGTTCGTTATACATACAATAACAATTGTAACAGGGCCGAATCTGTACAGAGAATATTTTAAGGAAATTTTAATGTGGGTGTAGAGCTTGTTATTCATATAGAGCCCTACTAGTAATCTATACATATAATAAAAATTAACTGATCGCATTTTGTGTATATGAACGATATGAGAATTTTTTGTATTAGGGCCTTTATTAACGCAATAGAACCCAAAACAATAGTTGTTAGAATTTTTGTCTGTTTGTCTGTGCGTTTGTTATGGCTAATTTCAGAAACGGCTTATCTGATTTTCTTCTGTACTTCTGTTCTTCACTAATGTACTACAGTAAGCATCACTCATAACTTAAAGTTTGTCTTATTGCAATCTGTGTATAAATAAAAAAGTTATGAATGAATATTTCTAATTCACATAAGTGCAAAAACCCAGAAAAATGCAGATGCTATCTTTAAGCGTAAGGTAATTTTTCCGAAGCGAAGCGAGAGCAGTTTGATGGTTAATAATATATTACTAGTAATTAATAATATATGTTGAACGAGATTCGTAAATAATAATTAAAAAAGGTTATTTTCAAAGGCCGTCAAATAATCACACACTTATAAATAATAAATGGTCACCGCCGCACACGTATACCTATAAAGCGAAAGGGTTTAAGGACGCATTACTGGTCGAAATGAAAGCTGGGAAACCGTATGTTAATTTTCTTTTGGACACTGAAATGGAAACACATTAATAATATTCACGGTTAATTTTAGGGGGACGGCACCGTACCATATATAGATAATACATCCTGACATCCCCAAGTAACATTAAAATTTAATGATGGTAACACCTAATATAAGAGACTTGGCCCCGTTATCGCGACGCTCGCTCTGCAGGGTGCACCATGAGCACTGGAAGCTTGGACTCGTTAATCAACTGAATTCCTTTGACCCACATTCTTTTTTATGTCTTCAATATTTAATACGTTTTCGCAACTAGGCCATTGTACTAGAAAGATTTTCCCTCGCAACTAAGGAGGCTTAGAGCGTCAGCCCGAATGTCTAAGTTTTTCTGATAAAACATAATGATTGTAGTTACAACCAGCTGAAACACATTAGCAGCCCACTGCCGATGATTCTCTCCTCGTAATTTAGGAGGCTTATAGTCTGCTCCGCTAATAGATTAATACTTCTATATTTTTCAAATCTCTATTGGTGTTACGTATTCAATAGACATTACATATTAACACACACACACACACACACACGAACGATACATGCACACATACAGAAAACAAATACTTACGAATAGGTTATTATAGTCAGTGTGTTAGATTAAGGACTAATTAAATGCTTAATAACATAAAATGGAAGGAAATTGTACCAAGTACCAGCTCATGCTTATCTTTTGCAGAGTTCTGCACACCTAATCGTAAAGTTCATTATAGCCAGTCAAGTTTATTATTATTTATAACTAACTGTGCCCGCGACTTCGTCTGCGTAGAATTTAACAAAAAAGTTATTTAGTAGAAATAAAAGTAGCCTAAGTTACTCCTTGTTATATCAGCTACCTGCCAGTGAAAGTCCCGTCAAAATCGGTCTAGCTGTTTCAGAGATTAGCCAGAACAAATAGACAGAGAGACAGACAGACAAAAATTGAAAAAAATATGCATGTAGTAAAAAGCGGTTAATTTAATGTTACAACCAGACAGTAGTAGCATAGATGGAATATACGACATGAACATCATTGTTGTATTAATCCACTAAACAGATTATTATCGAAATAAGTCTGAATATTGTTTAGCAATCAAAGTAATAAATGCTAATTCAATCGCCTTAAATTTGTCGAAAATAGAGTTGGATACAACTATTCTAAAATTGTTCAATATTTATTACGAGCTTTTACAGTGTCAATTGTATTTCAATTCAACCGACAGCTATTGTGGGCTACAGTAAATCCAAATCTACTTGAAACCATTTTGCTATATTCATCATAATTGACAGACAAAATGTGGTTTATTAATTTGACATTCAACGGAGTAATATTTCAGGATGTCAAAACATGTTAACGTTTAATACAAAATCCTTACGTTTCCCTGCTTCTATAAATTATAAAAAAACAATATAGAATTTTAGGTTTCCTTTCACACTTAGTTCCTATCTATATTAATATCATAAAGAGGAAACCTTTGTATTTTTGTATGTTTGTAACGAATAAACTAAAAAACTACTGAACCGATTTTAAAAATTCTTTCACAATTAGAATGCTACATTATCCCTGAGTAACATAGGCTATATTTATTACTAAAAAAAAATAAGGGATCTTTGCTAAAATTTTATGTCCTTTATAAAGATAAAATTATAAATGTATCTCAAAATGTTTAAAAATAAAAGTACACCCGTGCGAAGCCGGCGCGGGCCGCTAGTAAATTATACGAGTACAACAGCTTATGATGCGGCCCGCTAGTAAATTATACAATAGCTTGTATGAAATCCTAATCATCGTTTTGAATTTTCCCCGGACACAACTAAACAAAAGTAACAAAACTAAGAATTGATTACAAACATTTACTACAATGTTCTTATATATCGGATGTCTGGAAAGAAATTAATGTTTCTTCATACATACATTATTTGTAATAAAACGGATACCTGCATAACTGAGAGTTCTCCATAGTTATCTCAAACTCAAAACTCAAAACTCAAACTCAATGGTTTCTGAAGTTCAACAATGTACACTTGGCTGCCGTGGTGGACTAAGACCTTAAGCGATTTCATTGTGAGAATAAATCCAAAACCAGCAGTGGGACAGTATTATGCGTTGAATCGAGCATGCACACACCTGTTAACTGTAACTAATGATAATGTTATTCTAAAAATGTTGTATTTTTTTTCTAACTTAATTAGGAACATAAGGTGCTCGAAACATCCTTAAGTTTTAAACAAACTCTACACTCATGCTCTCAGGTAACAGACGAGGCAATGACGCCCGAAACCTCCTGTTAGGTGTTTTTACGCATTGCACTATCTAGTTTAAGCCCAATACTCTGATAACGGTAAAGTTCCTTACCTAGTTAAATAAAAATCTCCTAACTTGAACCGAGAATTCGTTAACATGTTGTAGTATTTAGGTACTGCCATGTTTTGTAACTTTTAAGATATTGCTTTGTTAAAAATATCTTTTATATGTTCCTGTATCTTTTATCCAGCTATTTTGTAACTTCTTGAATTATGTTTATTGTAATGAATATTTTGTTATATTTATGAAGTATTTGGCAAGTGTCTTAAATTATGTCATCACTATCACATTTATTTTTAATATGTATGTTTTTGTCATCCATTAGGTATAACAAGGTTTATTAGATCGAAAAGTAGTTTTTGAGTTTATTCGTTACAAACATGGAAATATACAAAGCTTTCCTTTTTGGAGAGACAGAAAACAAGAAGATTCAACGCAACTTACCAGGAACTTATCTGTTGATGATTTATATAAAATCAATATTTAAAAAAAAAACTCCGAATCAAAGACAAATAAACGATCCCTGGAACAAACATAACTCGGTGTGCCTGACGAAAGAAGTCCCTTAGTTACAATAAATCGGTATCCAGAATCAACGCAAATTTTGCCTAGGATGAAACCATATCACAACAACAAAATACTTACGATATCATAACAAATATTTGTCGTCGCTAAACAAACTAGCCGTCCGACGTTTCCGTCAAAGTAGATGTTTGCTTTATGAGATGCCTGCGGAACAGATACAGAAAAAGAAGAAATAATGTTTATATAACAGAAGAAAATTATTTCTTGTTGATTTATCCACTACTCTCGGAGCTAAAAAACGATTTCCAAATCATATGAAAAGTACTTCGCCAAAGGAAACAAACGAATCATGCAACATCTATTTCATTATTACAAAACGCATTTTTATAGATTAGGTATAATGCTCCCGAATCAGTGACTTTTTGCTTTATACTTTACAATTTATTTTTTTTACAAATAAAAAAACTGTTCATTGTACAGCAGTTTGTGCAAGTGTCACTAGAGAGACACACCTTTCGAACGATTATGCAGATAGCATTATTATTTTCCTTTACCAAAGCAAATGATAATTAAGAATACGCACTTAAAAAGTAAATGAGTAGAATTTGAAATGCATTTTTTATTATTTTTGTAGCGCGACAACCCCAATTCTTACTGGTTAATAACCGCGCGTCAAAAAAGATAAGAGAAAACCTTACCTTTCGCGGAAAGTGATTTTTTAAGTTTTAACCATATTCTGAGTGTAACCCTAAACGCAATAAACCGTACTAATTTTTTTATTTACTAAACCATTCACAATTATCATAGCTTCACATTCATAATTTCATAATTATGAATACTACTATGCAATATCATGTGAATACTAAATTAAAAAGTTTCGAATAAAACACTTGATACAGATGATAAATGCTCAAAGCTCAAGATAATTATTAGTACGCTCAAAGCGATTTTCGGGTACTCCTACTCACATTTTCGTATTTTCTGTTTGGCAACTCGGAATATTCCGTACCAACTCCCAGTAGGTTAAAACTAACCATATTAAACCTATAATACCTCAGTCAGTAAATACCTGGATAATAACTGTCAAACATAGACTGTAGACCGCAAACATTGTATAATCTAATGACCCAAACCAAAATAATGGTTTTTGAATATGTAAACTATATTTTACGATTGCTACGCCACCGTTGTGGGATGTGATTTTAGGTATTAATAGGTATTAACTATTAAATTGGGTATTAAGTTATTCCGTTTGACAAATTGAATGAGTTTAATTTATTATCACATCACATAGTATATACTGTATATTTAAAAGCTTTAGATAAAAGTTGACGGATTGTAGATGAAGTAGGCTCACGTATACTTCATTCACCAGTAAAGGGCGATTAGTTCACAACTCGAGGGTAAAAACTTCTTTGGGAAGACCTTTGAACCTTCGGAATGGTTTAGCAACCTTTTTTTTTCTTTTTGACGAGGGGGAAACCTTCAAAAGGTACCCGGTGCCGTGGGAGCGACACAGGGTTATGTGGGATTTTTACCCACTAAAAACCCCCCCGGTGGCCTTCCTCAGCGCTTGTGGAGAACTCCGGGATCTCCAAAAGGAACACAACCGGAGTCCTCCAAGCGCGGCGCCCTTATATTCGGACTCCGCCCGCGATGGACTAAAGGCCCCATCGCTCGCCATTGCCTTACAACGGTATGCGGCCACACATACGTTTTAGTCACCTCTTACGACAGGCAGGGGATACCGAGGCTCGTATTCTAGTCCCGAGCCACAGGGACGCGGTTTAGCAACCTACTGCGACCAAAACCTGGCTTATAAAGAACCCTCCAAAGCATGTGCTTTATGTAAATGCTCAGGAAATTTTACTACTATAGTCATTGGAAAGCTGTGCTTTACCACATGCTCAACTTTACTATTTTCTACTATTTTGTTTGTTAAATCAATCCACATAAAGTTTTAACACAATTTTCGGTCATCTTTCTTTCACAGGGGCACGATCTTAAAACAATTTTCCCCAAATAACTTCAATCTCAACGTTTCCTAAACTTTCGCGCCGTTTAATCTAATACTGACTGATGTTTGAACCCTGTTGAACATCAAATTCGTCGCCTAATTTAATTAGCTATCGTCTATCTGTGGTCAGGATGTCCGTTGGTTTGATTGGGGCTATTAATCGAGAACTTGGCTAATAGTGTCATTCACAAATTCACAAATATATGAGATATTACGGGCCTTTATTAACGCAACAGAACCCAAAACAATAGTTATTACAATTTTTGTCTGTTTGTCTGTGCGTTTGTTCCCGCTTATCACAGAAACGACTAAACCGATCGTTCTGGTTTTCACTAATGTATTGCAGTGAACGTCACTTAATACTTAAAGTTTGTTTCATTGCAATCCGTCCATAAACAAAAAAATTATAAATTAATATTGTAATTTTTAATTCATAGAACGAGAAAATCCCACAACAATGCAGATGCCATTTTTAAGCGTAAAGTAATTTTTCCGAAGCGAAGCATTTGCTAGTGTAAAATATTTTTATGGATGTAATTATTATTGAACACGAATCTATCCTCGTCAGTGAAGAGACTTTAAGGGTGCACACCAAATTACTGTAATACCAACCGGTGCAAGGGTTAGCGCCCAACGCAATTGTCAGAAGTTTTAATGTTGCGAACTCATCGAATTTAGCTTAACGACTGTTACCTAAAGATAACCATCATAACCAGATAAATTTGACCTCTAAAATACGATAAGTTAAGTCTAAACTTAAGCTCTTAAAATTTTGCTACTAGCTGTTGAGCAAGCGTGGCTTAAATACGTCAATTACTTACGACATACATAAGCGGTCATGTCCATAAACGCTTCTTAACATTTCTGAAGCAAAATTTTAAGAAAACAACCTCACTAGGCGGTATTTTATAAAATCTTTTAATAATGTTAATTACAAGTTGAAAGAGCCAATTAAGGACGCCTGAACATCCAAGAAAAACATATAAAGTGAAAGATAAAATAATGTTTTATTCTATTAGGTATATTGTGTACGCCTTCAAGGCAATAAGGCACCGGCATGTATTAATAGTAAAGAAGTTTGACATCTCTGATGTATTTGTATGTATAATATGAAAGTATAAATGTAGGCATGGTAAATATTATGCGTAACTATATACAATTATACAATAATAATATTTATACAATTGGATGTTTTATTAATTGTGAATAATAAAGTTAACATAAATAAAGTCTTATTGATCTCTTTATAAATAAATGCGCCTCATCACCCAATTCTACATCGCCAGTTACCAGATGAAGTTGATGGGATTGGAGCAAAGTAGTAATTTATAATGAGGAAAAATTTCTCATCCCCACGGTACGGACTGTGTTGTGAATGAGATGGCATAAAAATCTAACAGAATTTGAGAATAAACATAATTATCATAGTCACATAATAAGGATTTGTCACAATAATTTCGGCTCCAACTGGGAATTGAACACTGAACTTTACGGCGCTGGGACAACAAACCGACTTGCCTGTTAAATACGGTCGACAAATATGCGTGATGAGGTCTATCTACGCACATTTCGAAGAGCAAATGTCACATGCAATTAGTTTGCAAGACGCACAGCGCTCCGTTGACAGCGCGCGCAAGTAATCAAACATGGCGTCAACGTCACGCCGGGTATAAGATTCCACAGACATACAAGTATACGGAGACGGAGTGTGGTAAAATAATAGTTACGATGATTCCTTCAATGTAAGAAGAAAAAATTAATTTTCTTTTCTTTCAATATACCTCTAATAATCTATATTAATAAATGACATGAAAGTATCTATACTAATATTATTGAGAGGAAAGCTTTGTATTTTGTATGTTTGTGACGAATAAACTCAAAAACTACAGAACCGATTTTAAAAATGATTTCACTGTTAGAATACTACTTTATCCTTGAATAACATAGGCTATATTTGTTACTAGAAGAAATAAGAGATAAAACTTCAGTAACGTGAACCGAGGTGTAAAAAATTTGCTTCAAAATGTCTTTCATCGCATACGCTGCGGAAACTATTGCTAAAGTACACCCGTGCGAAGCAGGGCGGGCCACTAGTCTGTAAAAAAATTTAAAATAATAAAAAATGGACAGGGACTGTTTATAAAAACTTATCATAATACTACCTTCTCAAAATTCGTATCTGATAATATTGCAATTTCAAAATTCCTGTGTTTGCTCCTTTAAATATTTTATTGTTGTAATTAAGGACCCAGTAACCTAGTTGATAATAACCCTGTCTGACGAATGAGGGATTGATTTATGTGACATATAAATATTTACTCTTAGGTTAAAGATGTTCGCGAAGTCATGTTTGTGAACGTCCATTCCACCCGCAACACAAGGATCCCTGTTGGTATGAGGAAGTGAGTATATGAACTTTTATTTTAATTATTTATAATAACATAATAGGCTACGAAACTGATAAAAAGAGTTTAGGTTAGATTATTTTTGTCTCAATATCTGAAAAAAATTTGAAATGAAGCCTGATTGGATTTTTGGTTAAAAATATAACAGATTAATACCTACCCTCTCTTCGAAACCGAACCCGAAGCAATTATTATTCATTTCGTAATTTTTTCCTTATATTAATTAGAAACATAATTATTAATTTATTGGGATAGCTGCAGAAAAACAATCAAAATTTTGCTTACTATCATCTTAATAGAATATCCACATTAACCTTTATTTTCTATTCTGTGACACCGGATCCACCTACGGGAAAGAAAAGTATCTAAATAATGACTCATAATATAAGTAATGAATAGGCCAAGCACCGTCTAAATCTGCT
Source organism: Megathymus violae (assembly GCA_003671415.1). Classification (NCBI taxonomy): domain Eukaryota; kingdom Metazoa; phylum Arthropoda; class Insecta; order Lepidoptera; family Hesperiidae; genus Megathymus; species Megathymus violae. Next base: position 15,718,457 of record PDGT01000001.1, read on the forward strand.
TAGTAGTTTTTGCCCGATAACGTCACAATCAGACAGTAACACGAGCACGCAGATAGATAGATGCTTCTATAGTAATAACAAAACCTTCCCACATTAACAAATTTGCTAATAAATTAACCTACGATTATGCCCTTAGTACAGTTTTATTGTAATATTGAATTTGATGCCGTTGAAGTGTCTTCTCACACTCACAATACTCACTCTTCGAAAGATACTCACAATCTAAAAACAGAAACTAAAAATACAAACGGAAAGAATTCCTACCGCTTTCCAACGTCCCTACAAAATCGCCGTCATAACGAAATTGAACTATAAGTCATTTACATAAAGTCTATATTCGACTACTGTGATGTAACCACTCATTGCTTTTTGACTTTAATGAAAATAAAAAGAGTACGTTTGTACTCCTAAACGGTGAGATAAAATAGGAAAAGGCTGCATCGCTGTAACTTCTGCTGTAAATGCTAAGTTAAGTTACAAATAAAGATTTCGGTTTTTAGGTGCCTTTCTCTGAATAATGCTGATATCGGCTAATTTTGATTCACAACAACTAGAATGATGCAGTTGCATCCGTAGATTAAATGAAATGCTTTGAATTGAGGCCAAAAGACTCAAGTTGAAATCTAGTACCCTAATGACAAATAGTGATAGAATACTTTGAATGTCTTCCGCACAGAAGAATTACAGATGTAAAAAATTAATTATCTCTTTGATTTTTGCTTTGTTTTGAATACTGAAAACAACGTGTGAGCCGGCATACCTCTAACTTCGTTATCATATGAAATTAAAATGTTATTATACTAATAAGATGTATTTTTACAAGCTTTTATTTAACTTTCAAAGCTTGTTATGTTTAAAATTTGCAACACATTTTTCAACTACTTGCTGGCGTCCGATTGAGCTGAAATTTGACATACTTGTCAGTGACAATATAGTGTTATAGGCTAGACGAATACCAATCTTCATTTTCAGTTTTAATCTCATAAATTTAGAACCTTGCTTAGAGCAAGAGCCTTGCTAGAATAGAAAGTCCACGGTAAATTTTTAAAAAGTGTATTTGTGAAAGGTTGTACAAACACAGTTTACGACGATCTCTTGATATACTTCACAAATTATCACTTCTTTTTCACAGAAATGAAGCTTTTTTACTTCAGTATAAGACGCTCCACCAAAATATGTCTCATGTACCATGTCTGATAACCGATTTTTTTACCGATTTTACCGATTTATTCACCGTTAAAGATAATATTTCTGTGCCTTTAGCTGTAGGGATCAACATAACATAATAAGACATAATTTTTATAAAGGCGATTAACATCGAGCCTTAGGTCTTATTCCATGATACGCGGTGGACCTAATGGGAATTTTTATTTGTCACAATTTTTTTTTGTTTACTTATAAGCTTATGACGAATCCTAACTTTAACAGCATTAACAGCCTTTGTTGTTTTAACAGTACGCGGCCGCCCTGTACATTTATGGTCTTCGGTAGAGTTAGTATCGTTATATATGTTGATAGTACGATATCAGGACAAAGTCACAAGCGGGTTCTAGAAATTGCGCAGCTGCTTCACCGTCCTGCTTAAGCATAGACGATTGCGGTGGCTAGGGCATGTGTACCGAATGGACTCTTCTCGTCTACCGCGGCGTGTTCTGCTTGGCGCTGCGGCAAACGCCAAGAGAGGGGTAGGGAGACCTATGCTGCGCTTCAAATATTGCGCCAAGTGGGACATGGTTGCTTTTAACATCGATTTTCAAAGCTGGGAGAAGCTTGATGAAGATAAGGGTGAATGGCGAAAACGTGTGTTCAACGGGCGTAAAGCACACGATGACGCCTGGTTTTCTGATCTTGCTGACAATAGACAAAAACGTCACCTAAATATGCATGTTCCAGTCATTGATTCCACCTTCACCTGCAGAGCGTGCGGAAGGTCATACCGCTCTGGTATGGGCTTATTTAGCCATGAAAAATCTTACCTCAAACACTGATTAAATCGTCTGTCACAGACGCGTAAGGCCTATGATGATGAGTACGGTATACGAACATTTGGATGATTCCAAGCTTTTGAGACTCCCGACGGCACCACATCCAGTTTGTGCAAGGCAATCACATCAATTGTGCCTTGTTTAACACCCAATTCCGTAATGCAATTTAATATTAACCTCAATTACAAATATATCTGAGATGTTTAAAAAATTATCATTGTTTGTAACCAAATGTAACTGAGACAAAAATTAAAAATCGTTTTTTTTTTAAGTTATAATAGTATTTGGTCTAGTAAAATACACTCACCCGACACTCACTCTCACTCTAGGATTCCTTAAGTCGCAAGTAGCAGAGTGACCATATGACACCGAGGAACAAATATTTGTCCGTTATCTAAACATCTACCCAAGCGACGAACCGTTCCGCGGAACGCTTCGTACTGATCATAATTACTCAACATAGTATTATGAATATACCATATAGAACAATATTTTTGGAAGTTGAAAAAACTTCAAAACTACAATTTATAACATTGATACATATTAACAAAAAGAACGTATTTCTTTTATGCGTGCCGAATAGATTAATGATTATTGATCCCCTTCGGCAGTAAAACAAACAACTTGACGTATATGTATTTTCCTGATGGTAATCGAACACGGACATCGGAGATAGCTTCTATGATGTAATCGGTCGAAGGAAACAGTGTGATGCGAACACACAGCTTAAAACTCTACTTCAAGTAAATGAAAAATGTTTGGCGGATCGTATGAAACGAAAGCGCGATTTAGACTTGACAATTTAGTTTTATAAGTGATAATTATAGTTAACTTTAGCATACACTCTTCGTCGAATTATATTTTCTCCGCCAACGACAAAACTAGCTCATGCAAGTTCTGCTGTAAACAATCCTTTGGCTCATTGACGAAACGTGAAAAAAATCTTAAGATCCGATGTGGAATTAAAAAAAAAACATTATATTATCAAGGTCCATATTCTATTAATTGTAATAAATTAATCCAGGTATATTTTCCATTCATGGTAAATCTTGATTGACGAAAGATCTGGGTATACGAATTTTTAAGCATATTAAGAGACTCTCTGTTCTGTTGTTTTAGTACTGTAGTATTTCAAAGAAGAGAAGTAGAGAGAATTGTCAGTTTTCTTTTAAGTCATATGTGTGTACAAAGTTATTACTTTCCGTCCTGTCGATTCGGAAAAAATATAATAATCTAATAGATTAATAGATTAACATGCGAGGTAATGGTGATTCCATAGAGTTCAGAGTATAATTCTAAAATATGGCTTAGTTAAAAATTAAAAAACACATGAAACTCGTTTCAGGCACACGAAAAAGTTTTATAGTACGTGTCTCGTAACTTCAATGCTTTCGATGTTGATAACTTTTGCTACGCAAGCTGACGTGTTCAAACATTAGTCATTATGAGAAATTAACATTAATGACTAAAGTTAGGAATTTACATTCTGATTCATGTGTGATTTTCAATTGTCTTGGAAGTAGGGGTTCCACCCATGCTCCACCCAGCTAACGTCCCACGCCCATGGAGCACACTATTGAATAACAGACGAGGCCATGGCACCAGGTTCTTTCTGTTGGAGGTTGGGTCCTGTACCACCAAGTATTACCCCGACAGTGGAAAATGTGACACAATACGTGAATTAGTAATCTTAGGTAAAGAAGTAATGGTCGCCTGTTTCTAGGCTGAAGAAATAAAAGAAGAAGATTTAGAACTATTGAAAATATGGGTAAAAATTGGCAGAATCGCAGAAAGAACAGGAGTAATAAGTTACGAACATAGGCCCAGTTCCGCGCAGATTTCAACTTACTTTGTACTTGCCATGTGGGTTTTTAAAAGATGTGCTGAGGAGTTTCTTTCGCCGTTTTTTCTCCTCAATGTTCGAAATGGTATAGAAGTAAAAAATTACGTACATAAGTGTATTTACAGAATACCTAAATTATTAAATGATTTTGAATTTTAATTTGACATCAGAATTTGAAAAGATGTAAAATATTTATTGAGGTCATTGATCCTGATGTCATTGCAGACTGACTGTGAAGATCTGCGAATCGCAATAGATCTAATGAACTTCCAGGCCTCAGTAGAATTTGGATTGTTAAGCGAATTAAAGAAATAAAGCTTTTAGCTTTAAATAGCTAAAATTTTCCTATGCGTGCAACCTCATGTGATAATACATTATACATAGTTAATTATTTAAATCTTGTAAAGTTTATTACCAATTACATATTCTTTACAAAATAGCGTTATTTTAGCATTGACGTAAAACTTCATTCACTCGCTGAATCCTGGAAAAGCAGAATTTAATTTCCATAACAGCAGTGAAACAAACTCCAGAATAATAATGATGGAGGATGCGGTTTCTACATAAATTAACTATTTACATTTATACATAAATTAAATAATTTCTACATAAATAATTTTCATGCCGGATAAGAGTTTTCTTATTCCCAATATTAAAATAAAGAAGCGATTCTTCTATGATGGTTCTCTTTTATAGCGAACATCAAAGCACTCCGATTTCTGAATAATAGGAACAGGATTTGTGCCATTGTATGCTTCCATAGATCAACAAAGAAGAAAAATAGAGCGCAGAAAGTTATCAAATTTTCAGTTACAAAAGACAAAACGGAATCAGATATCTATGTTTGAATGACTTTTTAACTATTCTGTACCTGGAATCCGGATTCCGCTTTTACGTTTATAAGTGTAAAAATACTATGATACGCAAAAGATAGTTCGTTCTTCCTTTCTAATGACCATTCCTTGTAAAATAATAAGGTTAAAATAGATATCTCATTTATTATTTTTCTACTTTCCATCGCACTGCCTCGTTAATTTATGTAACACCTGTCAATAGTTTATTATTAAGGTCCTATCTTACCATTACATATCTATCTTTTCTCTTGTCAACCAATTCATTCAAACATGGCCCTTGTTTTATTACTGAACAGAAATGGCCTGTGCGTTGTAAAAAAATTAAGTCCCTTAAAACTAAATTAACGAATCTAGTAAATTTTTTATAATTGTCTAAACATCGGCAAAACAATTTCATTTAGCTCGACATATTAAAACATCAAACATTTAAGATGAATAGGTTCACTGACTGCTAATTTGTGTTTCAAATTGCATTCCTTTCCACACAACTTCAAATAGTCAAGAGAAATACATTTGGCTGCTTATTTACAATTCATCAGACTGATATTGTGTTAGTATTTCCTAAAAATGTTCTACCTTTCACATACTCCATCAAATTAACTATTAGTATTTTTACGACCCAGCGACTCTGAAATAGTTACGACAAACATTGATTTCCATTCATAGCCATAAAAAATAAAGTAATAATTTATTCGAGGACCAATAAATAAAATGTCTTTCATAATATATGTCCCAAACCGGGCTATATGACATTGGCTTCAAGCCTTTCTTATTGGCTTCATAATCACGACCCTATTGTGTGAGAAACGTGCGTTCGGCCATACTTCATCACCATTTCACATATAGGAGGCCATTTGTCCCGCTACGGTATTATAGAAACGAGACAACCAGTTCGTATGGACCCTTGGAAATATAAGAGAAAATTCACTTTCATGTTTTTTTACAAGGTTCGAATGGCCTAGACGGCTCACGTTAACTTAGTCAGGAAGTATTAGGTGTTAGCTTAAAGAGACATTTGAATTGGAACCGACCCCATGGTTATACATATACCGGATATATTGGCCCCTTTTTGTAAGTAAATTATAATCATCTTTCAGTAAGCTTCTGTGATGTGTTTTCAACACGGGCTTTACCGAGTGAAAAGAATAATGATTCGCACAATAAACTCGTAAACTATCGCTCAGTTTACATCGAGCGAAATGAATTTTTCCATTGTAGCTCTGAATTCGATACCGATACGTTATATGGTAATCAAGTAGGGACCTAGATTACGTCTATTTTGTTAACGTTACTGAATTCAATTATTTCGAAGTATATGGAGATCAATGACTTACTTGTAAACTTACATGTTGTTGATGATTACATCTTACTGTTTCAAGGCTTCAGTTACTCTAGGTCATTGATTCCCAAAGTGGTCCAGGTGGACCCCCAGGGGTCCACGGGAGACTCGACGGGGGTCTACGTTGCCGTGACCAAAAAATAGGGGTGCACAATTCGTAAGCGGGGGACCACGAAAATTTATCTGGTTTCGATACCCTGATTAGAAAAAGGCATTTAAAAAGATTACTTCAATGCAAAGTATATATTATTTATCTATCTTGTAATGAAATTCAAATCTTTTTTAATCGTTTCAAATATTTTTAATTTTTAATCATTATAAATGCCTTTTTCTAACTAGGATAGTGAAGAACTAAAATGTTGGCTTAACTTCAATTATCAATGTAGGCAGATAATATTTATTTAAGAAACTCAGCGACTTTTACATGTAAAAACTTACATATTCCATATTCAGTACAACGTGTCGTGACTTGCAAAGCGCCGCCGCACCGCTGCCGCCACCGCTGTCTGCAACGCTTGTTCAGACTTGCAAAGGAAACGAAATACAACTTGTGTTTGTGCTTGGAATCTTGCATGAACTTTTTTGATTAATTCAGCGCCATTGTAAACATCTCTTGGGTTTCCACAAAATATTCAAAGAAATAACAAGGAAGTAGAGAAAAAAAATCTTTGAGTTTAAGTAACATTGAAATGGGAAAATATTTTTCAAGCGGCACGTAATTTTCAAACGTCTCTTAATATACAAAGAATTCTAGATTAGGTTTTTGTTATAAGTTAAGCGACAATTAATTTTAAAAGTACGTTTATATTAAAATTGAAATGATAAAGTCTGAAGTTATATTTCACCTAGATTTTCTGAACTTTTGACTTGAAAATATCAACATTTAAGGACGAGGAAGTTCTCTATTTCCCTGTGCCTAATTATTAGAAGAATTAGAGTTAAATTTCTGTAGACTGATTTAAATGGGTTATTTTGCATACTTTATGAATACGAGTTCTGTATTTCAACACTATGATATGAAATAATTTTTTTTTCTTTATAAAAATATAACGACTGGTGGTGTATTAAAGTTGAGTTTCCTTTGGCAATGTTGGTGTTTTTCACCCTTAATCTGGATTGCGGGGATTGCGATGAATATTACGTTTGTCACCAAGAATTGATTCTTTTCAATCGGTTTTACATTTCAAAGTAAGCTACACACATTCATACGACCAATTTCGCGTACATCTTCTCTCAAACTACTTCATACAAATCATCACAACAATGACTAATTCATTTAGTAGATGTTAACACTTTTATCAAAGTCAATGTTTTTTGATAGACAAGTAAAACCAACAATTTTTATTTTCAATGATAATTTAAGTCTAATACTATAAAATCAGTCTAGCCTGAACAATTTTTTTTCAAGCACTTCATTAATTGCTCGTCTCGATGGGTTCAACCTAATAACGGCACGTAATTCACGAAATATAAAACTTACTCCACCAGCCAGCTAAAGAACGAATTGATGTAGAGATTAGTATTGATTCTAAAACCCACATGTTATATGTCACCCGGAATCCTTTTAGCTTAACGACTTTTGTCTTAGGATGGTAATCGCGACCAAAGCAATGGTGAAATTTCCGGAATACATAAATTCTCAATAAGTATTTCCACTAGTGGGCGTCCAGCCAACTTGCTACCTCGCCCGCAGTTACCCTAGGTTAGTCACTTCGAACAATAAAAGCCGCTGGACTATGAGTGCTTATTTTTTCACGCGACATTAAAAGGGTTTGGGTTAAGAGACTTGAAGCGTATTTTATCGCACTGTCTCAGAGAAGATTATTAGAGCGGCTAGTACCCAAATCGCCTATATGTCGTTGAGAATATGAAATAACATTCATGATCATGAAATGGAGAGAGTGCGAAAGCGGGTAGCCTTGTAGTTTGAACGTCTCCCGCACGGAAGACTTGAGTTCAGATCCGGTACGCCCCTCAAATTTTTTTTAATTACACGCATATTATTAAAAATTATTTTTCTTTTGCTTCGTTGCAGGAAAACATCGTGAGGAAACATGCATGCCTGAGAGTTCTCCATGTTCAGAAAGGTGTGTGAAGTCAACCATTCCGCACTTGGCCAGCTCAGCAGTCAAACAGAGGCTGTAATGATTTGCACACCAACGGATGTTACCCTTAACCTTAGCGAAATCATGTACAATGATGAAAAAAGATACTTGTAATAATAATCCATAATAAAACTTATTTCTTCATAAGCAGGTCCGCACTTACTGCTGGGGGGTAATGCATCGATGCTATCTCAGGTATTATAAACACTCATGTCCAGAGGTGATCACATACTATCGCTAATTGAGATACGGTTGATTGTTGATAAAAAATACTAATTTTAGTACCACGTTTACAGCAATTAGCGGTTCGTTATGGTGAGATCTTTTTCAAGTAGGGGCAAACTTAATCACTGTAGCGTTCTCCACTACTATTCTCCATCTACTATTTCAAGGGTATGTTGTTAGTTAAATGAGTATAGGTAAAACCCACCAAGAAGTAAATTTTTACTTCACACTATTATCAAATGAATATCGCGAAAATCATATCAAGTCACTGGAAACAATAGTGTCGAACCCAGTTTGTAGGTCTAAACTTTTGTAATTACCATGTGTTGTTTAAAAGATGTGCTGAGGAGTTTCTTTCGCCGTTTCTTCACCGCAATGTTAAAGAAGATGTGCTGAGGAGTTTCTTTCGCCGTTTCTTCACCGCAATGTTAAAGTACCTTTTGTAAACGGTAGTAGAAGCAAAAAATTACGTGTATAAGTAATTGTATTTACAGAATACCTACATGATTAAATGATTTTGAGTTTTTAATTGTTAAAAGATTACGTTAAATAAAAGCTGTAAAAATTAAATTTGACTTATTGGTAAAATTGTATTAAGGGTTCCAAAAAATTCGACACTCCTCAGGAATAGTACTATTTTAAAAAATGGCATACGATAATAGTAAAATCCTTCTTTGTATAAAAATAAATATTTAATTTCACTTTCAGTGTTTAACCTGAATTATGACAGCAAGTATATACTTAATATACAACTTTTGACATTTATTCCCGTTTTGCAATGATAGTGATAATTTCGTAGCTCAGTCGGTAGTGACCGTGCCTACCGAGCGAAGGGGTCCTGGGATCAATTATCGGCCGGCGCGACAGACAAATGTTTGTTTCCGTGTCATGGATGTTTGTAATGTCACATTGTGTATGTCCATGCCACATGGTGTTAAATCTTTTTTTTATACTAAATCGTTCAGACATGATCACGCTCGATGCAATTAGATCAAACCATCACTATAAAATATACACATCGTGAGTACCCGTCAGAATAATAAAAAATTATACCCCAATTATTTCAATTAAAAATCATTTTTTAAAGTTATTGGTCACTTACAATTTAACACATTAAGTCGTAACGCTATAAACTTCACTGACACAATCCGAATACGCGCTTATTCCAGTTCACACAACTTAGCTGAATAATGTGCCGAAATTATACTCCAAAATGTACTCTCTGTGTATATTCGCTTGGTACCGAGTGACCTATATAAACGGTGTGTTTCGTAATTTCAGACTGCTGAAAAGGTTTACCTTCACTGAGGCCGGAAGGCTGTTTAGGCATCTTTAACGCCTTTACGTGTCGGGACTCATTATGTGGAAAATATAGACTGAGGCGTATATGAATTCAAGAATAACGAGTTTTATTTTACTTCACAATATTCAGAAGGAAAAGTTATCCTTAAATTTCTTTATATGATATCATGATAACTTCTTTATTTATTTATTAGCGTGTGATGTTGACTTCAGTGGCTTATCTTTTAATATATTATTAATAAATTAATAAATATAGTTGAATAAATAGACAAATAAATTTGTCAATTTTTTTGATTTACTTTTCGAGATTGTATTTACCGTATGAATATAATTCCTTATTAATATTACGGAAAACAAAAAGGAAACTATTATAATCGATATATTTTTATAATTTTTAACTAATTAAAGTTATTTTGCAATCATACCAAAGTATAAAAAATATATTTATTTCACAAGCTTTTCAGGAACAGAATCTGTTCAGTCTACTGGGATCCAAAAGGTTCCACTCATCATTTGCAATGCTGTAAAACCGATAAATACGTGTCTCGATTTTGTAGGATGAGATATCGATTCAACAATCAACATTTGGTTCAGTAAAACAAGTCTTACGTAACAGTTTTAGTACGTGTGGAAATGCGTTTCGATAAGGTTTAAATGGTAAATATGACTCCAAATCTGATGAAAATATTTAACAGCGATAACATATAAAAGCATTTGAAAGATGAATAATAGTGGTGTTATTTGCAAATGCTATAGTAACAAAAATAGGGTTGCTTATTTACGTTAATGTACAAATGTAGGGTTACTACATACGCAAATACTTTTTAAAAATGACGTTATTTTATGAGTGAGGGGCTTTAATTGTAATAGTACGGTGTTTTTAAGAAGGGGGGGGAGATAATGTAATTGTAACACCATACACTAATGCATAAATTTTTTTCTTAAAATTTCTCCTAAATTCAGTAAAAATGTAAATCAACAATTAAAAATTAAAATTTCTTAAGATCGGTATATAGATATGGATTGATAATTGGATTTTCAATAAATATCAAATAGTTTATAATAAGTCAACTAAGCTGATTATCTCTGAAAACTTACCTTCATTTGATAATTGAGTGCTGAAGCTACTCTCTGTTGTCATTCGCTAGTGGTGGTCTGTTAGAAGAAAGCTAATTAGCTCAATTATATGGGTAATATACATCAAGAAATTATCTGTACTACTATTTCTCCTTTTCCTCCCACATTCAGTCCACACGATCTGTGAGATGTATAATCTTTAAATTATCTCCTGTCCGTCTAATGTAGTTTAATGAAGGAACTCATCATGCATCAGTATCAAACATACTTCCGTAGACTCATTTATGAATCAGATCATATCATTCGTTTACGCTTCGAACGCTCCTCATAAATCAAAATCTTCCGTCTTTATGGTATTCCTTATGTTCTTACAAATGGCACTAACAAATATAATGGTATAAAATCGTTACTGAATGTCATATTGTACACCTAACCTATTAAATCTATTCCTTGGTAAAATTCTTCTATGAAAGTTAACTGGGAAAAATAGTACCAAGCAACAAGACCAAGTCCTTAATTGCAAGTTACATACTGTACATAATCAGGGGGAATGCAAGAAGAATTTTTGTATTATATTGTCTGGCTTAGTGTATAGCACGCTTAAAGATAAGTATATGTCACCTGTCTCTACATACATCAGTTCATTCATATACGTGACATACCACAAATCCCAAATTGAACCACAATATCATATTAGACGCGTCACAAACAGATTGTGAATTTATTAAATGTGGTAGCTCCGATACCTCTCCTTTTAAAACAAACAATTTTCTTCACAACATAATTAGCAGGGGAGGGCACCGCTCAGAAATAAAATGATCGACTACCAATAATTTATTTGAGGTGCCACTCAACATGACGTGCATTTCATATCCGTAAGTTAAGAAATATAAAATTTAATATAAAGAAACAATTGCAGTCACTGATCATATTCGGGTGACCCCGAGTAGTTTCAGATCTGTCTGACATTCCTAGTCATGAGTCGGACTCACCAGTATCACTCAATGAGTGTTTTCATTTTATTATATTAAAGAGGCATCCTCGACTCATATTGTGTAATTTCTTATAATTTGTGGCTTTCATTTACGCTTGTAATATAATTTGTGTATGCATGATACGACCGCGAATATGAAAATTATACGTAGAATATTAAGCTTGTTAAAGATACTTATAACTGACGATAATTCTACGCAAACGAAGTACCGTGCACGTCTCCTTAATAGAGTCGTTTATATGTATTGCTAATATCACGCTATGTACTGTTAGAAGGTGTCAGCTTTGAATAAGAAAAGGCGATATTCACACGATGACTTGCTCGTTACACGCGAACGAGTTCGAGCGTGACCAAGTTACCGATTTCTGGGCCCCGTACATCGATTAGAGCGTTGCGTAACATTGTCACATTTACTTACATTGCTGGTTTTGTTGGGAATATAAATAAAGGTTTGTTTAATCACGCGTCGATAGTTAGCGTGCTATAGTTTATTATTGGAAATAGTCGTGAATTATTTAGTTCACATGGGCTGAGAATGAAGGAGTTTCACTCGGATAAGCTGGCGGCTTGTCAGACAATATTGTTTGGGGGCGCCTACGAGAACTTTTGTAACTCTGCTTAACACGATAATAAATAATACGAGCGGCCGCCTTCCGCGAAAATTAAATTGTGACGTTTCACTTACTTCCATTTTTGATGAAACTTTTCTACTGTAAAGGGTTTTACTGCGTAATATTCTTGATAAGTGTCAAAATACCTTTTCTCCAGCACCCGCAATAAAACTTTTAATATAATTTTGTACAATTAGATTCACGATCGCTATTAGAAAAATGGTTTCTTACTTACTGCCTACCAAAACCGATACTAACATTACATACAACTCACCATACACTATACAACATATCTAGTAATTCAATTATCAAAATTATAATGAATGTTTAATGAACTCTCAGTACATACCTAGTAAATTACAGAAAAGTTAGTCGACACACCTTATCAGATATGACTATACCATATACCTATCTATACCATATACCTGCAAAACCTTAGGCACAGGCGCAGGGTTGCCAGCCTCTGGGTGTTTTATAAGATACATTTTGGAGAGTGTGCGCACGAATCGAAATAATTCTCCCACCGCCGTTTCTCCATCGAACAGCTCGACGTACGGCGGGTATGCATCCTTACCTCGTGAACCTAACGCCTGTACGGACAGCGCGGTTTGCGTCGTCATTCGTTGTACGCACTGCAAAGGACTGGAATAACTTGCCCGCGTCGGTGTTCCCGCCTTCTTACATTGTGGGAGTCTTCAAGAAAAAGGGTGAATAGGCTTTTATAAGTACTGTATTCAACATCTTAGACTTCATCACCACTCACCATCAGATAAAATTGTTGTTAAGCATCAACTTATTCAATGTAAAAAAAGATTCAGTATTATTACAGAGTGAAAACTTTCTACAGTTTTCAAACGTCTTCGATATTGGGAGTGAAGACCGCCACTTTTTAGATAAAGCAATATTTTGGCTGGTTTATTGCAGGTTTTGTAATGTAATCTAACGCAGATAACAATATAATAATCTTAAAATAATTTATGGAACCAAATGGAATCAGTGATCTGAGAACGCATTCCACCCGGGTTTTCCTTTTCAGACATCTCCGTTAGCAGGCCGAATCAAATGTTTTCGTTAGATAGTACATCACGGCGCGTGGTCGCCATGGTCCATCGTCGGAGACCAAAAACAATAAAAAATAATAAATTTCACTTTAATAAGTAACATAATACAACACAATTTCGCTTTTATTCACCAGAGACGTCCTTTCAAAGCGAAGGTTACAAATATAATGAAGCATAAATATTCAGTTGGAAAAACGATAGTTCGCTTTCGTTTTAATACTTCCAAAATTAAAAATAAGTTTAACTAAGTTTTTCATTTTTATAGCTAAATCTAAATTTCAATATAGTATTTTATTTAATTATTAAATATTATTTTAATTCTTGACAATTAAATAACCAAACTAAGAGTAATTCAAGAGTTCTCAAGTTTTTCACAAAATGGCGCTAGTTACCCGGGGCGCCCATATACGTTATATGTATTTATTTATACAAAAGCATTAATGGTGTACCCACGGACATGACATACCATCACAACTCCGTTTATTTCAAACAAAAAGCATATCTATTGTTGTTTATGTTTTGAATCATCAAAAGTAAGAATGCATACACTTGACCGACGTAAAATATATCGACTTGAACGAAATTTTCCGAGAACATCTTTCCGAGAACTATCATCCGCAATAAATCAACTCGCATGTTTCAAATTTACTATCACTTGCAATAAAGGGAAACGTCTAAATAAAAAAACCGTGTGATGTACAAGATAAATATAATATAATAATAATAAAATATACAAGGTAAAATACCATAATCGATAATATAATCTTAAAAATACTATAAACTTAATCATAATATACAATAGCGCTCAGATGACTTAACACTTAACATCTTTACAGAAAACGCATTCACTCTTCTAATTAATTGTGCTCTACAGGTTTCATGACGATTAAGACCTGAGGTCTTTATAATATGGAATGCCAGTAATATGAAATAAAATTAAGCGAGACATTAATCTAACATTAGAACTTTTTTAATTATTGCGTCAAAAGAGACTTCCTGAGTGTCTATACATAAATATCCTCATAAAATTACTACGACACTGTATGGCCACCTTTCCACACTTGGTCCACATATATCTTGCATCACAGCGCGTAGCAAGCTACGCTGTTCGCGGCACTGTTCGACTATGTTTGAATTTCTATGGAATCGAATTTCATTTCACGCAAAACATGATTCGATTAAAATGCTAAGTTTAAGATTCGTTGCAATATCTACAATCAAATCCATATAATGCACGATAATTTTGGAAGTATTTAGGACATCTCATGGAATTAGTTTAGTAACATTAAACATGATATTTTATCTAAATTAGATTATTATTCAAGCCAATTAAGAAACGTAGACATTTATCATTCTACTTTCACGGTACAAAATAAATCTCTTTAGCTGAAAGTCGAGACCTTTTTTTAACTAGGCAGATTTTACAGCAACAAGTAATTTAAAACTCTGAGTATTATTAAGTCAGCTAAAGAGCTTTCTTTAAATATTCAGACATCTTCTAATTATAATTAAACACGCTCGGCTTTTGAAAAAGAAAAGTGCCATTAGAGTTTCCAGTTTTCCCACTGCAAAGACGAAAAAACCTAATAGCATGACGATATAACAATGCCTTAATTATTAAACATTATAGTGCATTAACTATCTTCAAGTTAGTTAAACACAAATCAATCATCAATCCAATGCAACTTTTAATATTATATCTAACAATTTGATGAGCCAAATGTAGTTCTTATGGACAAAGCTAAACATGCTCGGCTACGGGCTGGACCAAGTCTAAAATTACCTGCACATTCAAATTTGCAAAAAAACTTTGGGACGAGCCACTCTGCATACTTGAGCGATGTAAGCTCCTTGATTTTGCCTATGACATTGCAGAGAGGGCCCGTCACCTAACTGTAGCGGAACCGGAGTCGAGATTTTGACTACAGATTTATCCCCCGGGAAATATTGGTACACTTTTAGACAATTGTTGTTTTTACACCTACTTTTCCCCATACTCATAATAAAACTAACGATATTATTTTGTAAGCGATATACTCACAAATAGACATCTTCTCTTATAGACATCATATTTTGTTTTAAATTTGTTCTTTCCCTTTGGACTTGCTGTTTGATTCTGTATCACGTGGAAACCACTAAGCAGTTTCAGATGATACTTATTATATTTGTTACTTACTTTAAAAATCAATATATGGTATAATGTGGTTACTGGGGGGTCCGACGGGGGCATAAATCAACAATATTTATATCAACAACAACAACAACAACAACATAATTATATCGCTAAACAACATCAATTTACTCTAAAAAAATTGGATAGTTTAATACAAAGTGTGGCCGCCTCTGTTGTTCAAAACTTGTCAGCACCGATTATTAATACAATCGATAAATCTGTTTATCTAAAATTACCTGCAATCGGTCCCAATGGATTTTTAGCAAATCCTTCAGTTGTTTGGTTATTGCCATTACGAATTAAGTTCACTCTTTATTAAATCAGCATAAACTTACAATAATCAATTAGTTAATTTACTCTACCATACTACTACGACAGGTAACATCAGGTGGTATCCACGCCTACCTTTCGAAATACGATTCACGCTTTGATCTCTTAATTTTCTTTGCAGTTCCAACAAACGTAAGTTGTCGCTCGAGACGTGTTTAATAAAGGAGTCCCGAGCATGACAATCGTCGTCCACCATCGAGCGATTTCATTAAGCGCGACGCTGAGATATTTGCGACAATGACCAACGCTTCAAAGTTTACTGTCACTTGAAGGAAGTTATGGACGATTTTCACAGACAACTGCTTCTGTTTAAGTCTTAATAAAACCATCTGGACTCGACTTAGTACTTAGGCCACCATCGTCAGTAGTATTTAACATGAAATGAACTGTCATGTCTATTCACCAGCTACATATGTTTATTTTGAGACAAAGTAGTACAAAAAATTAATACAAGTTAAACTAAACGCTTTTACATTACATTCTCACGCAGGATGCCCGGTGGCACAAATGGTTATACATTACAAAAGCATAAATATTGCATTAGGGATATACTTGGCCCAGATGGAAATCTAAGTTGGAACCCCTTCAGACCTTTCTGGATTACATGATCGTCAGTCTGGGTAATTGAAAAATAAAAGTATTTCCATTAAATTAAAAGAAAATTCTCAGTGCAAATTATACCTACAACAAAATTGTATGACTTTAGAAATTATTATTTACATAAATTATTTGTTATGTCCCGATTTATGCAAAATTACCAGAAATTTAACCGTAGGTAATAAGTCGAATGAAATGTTAGAAAACTCCAAATTGGTTGGTGAGGTAAGATGGTATCCAAATCGATACGAATGGATGGATGGTAAACCAAAACGTATGTATAAGATTTATATTTAGACTCCGTAAATATTACCATATTTCTGAATATCGTACAAAGCTCGAGTGGCTCCTAATCTGCCTTGGCCGGAATACTCATATTGTCTTCACTCTCTATCGTGTGTTGTTTGATCCATGTGCACCGTCTTATCTTAAAGAGCGATTCGAATATCTCGGATCATCACACGATCGCTTATTACGGTCTGCAGATATATTGGTGTTCAGTACTCCCGCTCATACATTAAGTTATTATAAAAAATCTTTTACGGTATCCGCAATACGACTATGGAACAAATTACCAATTACAGTTCGACGGACTAAGACTTTAAATTCTTTCAAAAAGCAAGTAAAAGCACCTTATCTTAGTCCTGATTTTATTGACTAAATTTCTCACCATTACTTTTCTATCCTGACATTAAATATGTGTCTCTTTCTCAACTTAACTCTTTTTCCCCTATTTCGTACTTCTACATATAGAAATTATATTTATTATATTCTACGCATATTCACTATGTATCAAACTATATATTTTATATCATATAAGTACTTATAATGTGTTGTTTAACTCTATCTATTATGTTATCTAACTAAATTCTTGTTATTATTATCATATATTTATTTGTTTCTGTACGCCCTCACCCACTTTCTCTTACTAACTAATGTCTTCTACCGAAAGGTTGTCTGGAAGATATCGCTACCTGAGCGATAAGACCGCCTTTTGTTACCACCGCTATATATACTTTTAAATGTGTAATGTGTAACGTGTAATTAGTAGTGTACAATAAAGAATACTTATAATTATGATTATGATGGTATTGAAGGGTGGTAAACAATATTGTAACGTTGGTCGAAATAGACAGATTCCAAAGAGAGTAACGTTTTTGACAGTAGTTTTGATAAATATAATTATATACCTCCATTAGCCAAACTACACCACCTATTGTTTCGAAACTGAGACAACAAATGTCAGTGGTAGTAACCTAAATATAATTAAATATACCTAACATGTATCACTTTTCTTCGATTTTTTTAAACGTCACACATCTACACCTTCAGTAACTGTGAACGCGTTCCAGTTCATCCATGATCGGCTGTCCCGGTTTTGAATCAGTTTTTAATTATAAAACCATATAAGAATATAGTACCTGTCACTGCTAATAAAAATCAAATATTTTAGTTTTTGAAAACCTTCACTAATCAATTAGAAATCATAAACAGTTTTTAATTCCCATATAAGATACTTGCTGAAAAAAATCGAATACTGCACTTTTCGATTTTGGTCGAAATCTTCAAAACCATTCCAAGGTTTATTCAATTATTCATAACTAGTCCCTATGTACATACGCGTAGTTGAAAAATTCACTTTGCGCACAATAAGTTTAGAAATTGTTGGTGGTTAAGACAAGGTTACTGATTACATTTCTGGCAACATTATGACTACATATTAAGACTAAGACCGTCAGTGTTATAAGCAGTCAAATTTGTAGCGTAATGGCTATGACGGCAATTACGGTAATAGAGGTCTCAAGGCGTTCTATATGGATACTGCCTATGAGCCTTAATGTTTTGCTCCGTAAGCTACTTACAGTGAAGTAACAAAAATAATAACAAGAACTATGTTTCTTTATGTCTACAGCCGTGTTTGTGGCTATTGAACAGAATCAACCGACACACGGGCAACCTGATGATAAGTGAGTGATCAAGGAAGCGGTTTTGACGATTGAGCCTCAATGAAAAGTAGTACAGCGAAGAGGTAAGAACATCACTCATTAGTCGTCGCCATTAAATTGAATTCTTCAGTCAAAGTAATTGACCGAGAATAAAATGTAACATTTTATTAAATGCAAACAATACACTGTCATTGTATGCAATAATTGAAACAGTTTTTAACACAAAATAATTGAACTCATCTAGTACCTCGATCTTGATGTTCGATTCGAATTATTTCCGATATTTCCAGGTTTTAAATCAAGTGCCATTGTAAAGTGAGATGAAGCCGTGAACCGAATAATTTCAAATTGTTTTCGCACGACAAATGTTAACATCGTGTTGCGATATATATAAAACTATAAATATGAAAGCAACGTTGTTGAACATACATACATTTAATACATTCTAACAATTAGTAATTAAATCGTTATTCATCATTACAACCCATAATTGTCCAGCTACTGGGCTCCAATCACATTATTAAGACTCTTTGTTAAGGCTTAATCCACGCTGGCTGAGTGCGAAGTGTGATACCTCATACACCTTTGAGAACATCACAGAAAACTCTTACGTTTCATCGAAGCAAATATAAAGCGTCAATTAATTTGTAATGCTCAATTTCAAAAATTAAAGGTGCGTGCAGCATTCGAACTCGAACACTCCGTGCGAGAGATCGACATTCATCCCGCTAGACTACCACATAATCAGTAAATAATTATAATTATATTTCAAATATTTGTGTCTATATAAAATTAAACTTATCTAAGTCAATGTTACATCACTTCACTGTGTTTGTAGATTCAAGACGGGGTCACGCCTATATGGATGATAATAATATGTCATCTTGTAATATTCATGGCATATCGCGGAGAAGCAGATGCGACAAGGGGCGTGTTGTGTCATTGTAATTTAAAATAATAGTTTATCATAAATCGTGGACAATACCGTTGGAGCTTAGTGGATAATCGCAGCTGGGTGGGCCGAAATGTTAAGGGTCGGGAAGAATTGAGTACTTGCAATTGTTGAGCCTCTTTACGACGGATAAAGATAAGAATTGAACGTGAATATCTTCACAACGAGACCCTAGTTATTATGTGATTATTATTCTCCTAACAATTACATTTGCATATCGGTAAATATGTTTGTCACCGGTAAATGAGCAAACGTACTTACTTTGTGGTATAATTATCTATACGTTAACTGAAACTCTCTTCAATATTGAAATTGAGACACATTTAAATACATTAAATTGAGGGTGTCAGGCAGGCAGATAAAGAATCATAGCACCATATCGTACGTACACCTTCCCGACAGCGTCATGCAAGAGAGGATAATTTACTTAGACTTTAGACGGAAAGGTTCCAAAATATCTGCTCTTGTATATTGGTTTCTTCGATTTTTTAATGCAAACCCAATCATACACAAAAAGTAATGCTGAGTTTGGATATTATGTCAGAACTGACATATTTGACCATAATTTATTACATCATGGCATGCTTGGTATTTCGTCGCGCCGGCGGTGTATATTGCGTGCAGTGTCGAGCTTAGATATTATTCACAGAAAAAAAAGTTTTCAGTATTGATGATATAATTACATGCATCATTACAAAATGAATTAATCACAGTCGATACAACAGCACCATAATCAGAAACGTAATTGAGTATGCTCATATGTCAAAACGCCAGGTGTTCAATGGGAGTTACAACCGCAAATTACTAATAAGAAACTATCGTAAATCAGAACTTAAGAATGAACAAATTAATTTATATGCTTGTAAATTCAAATTTTATGATTGTAAAAGAGTGCTTGTGTGGAGTAAATGATCATAAATAACGGCGTAGTGTAAAGCTACTTTAGTCTTACTAAAAACACTTGCATAGAAAAGTACACCAAAAATGTTGTCTCAGCTAACTTACCGTTAAATGATAACTGGTCCCGAAGGGTGCACAGTAGATTCCCTACAGGCGAGTTGCCATCACGCATTACTTTGTATCTCACGAGAAACTGAGTTTGCTAACGAACTTATTTTACCAGTGAAATTGCTCAACTTGGCTCAACTAACTAACTCGAGTTTCAAAATGGACTTTGCGGAGGTTATGGAAAATTACTTTGGGCTCGTAGCGTTCAGTAATGCAAGTATGTTATGTATATTTAATTTAATCACAAACTAATACTCCGGTGGGATTTCAGTGCGAGTGTAGTACTCGTAACGAATTTGTCATTGACTCGTTCTCTATGCTTGTTATAAGTACAAAGCAAATTTGTTACTAAGTTGTTACTATAACAAAGTTTGCTAGAGGATTGGCTGATTTCCAAATTGTTTTCTCGTAGATACTGTACTGAAATTTAAAATTAATTCTTATGTCATATACGATAACATGATATTGTTAATTATTAAAAAACATATGTCCTGTATGCTGGTATTCCGTCATAACCTGAATTATACGAATACAGCATAAACTACTAAAATCCAGAAGCTTGGGATAGATCGGGTCGAGCTGAGGAAATATCAATTAAAACCTGTCTTCAGCAAAGTGTTTTGAAGCCTGACCAACGCCAACCCATAGATAACACAAACTAAAATCAAAATAACCCAAATTGAAACAAGAAACATAACATTAAATTGAACAACTATGATCATTATTAAGTGGACTTGAAACGTCCATTTTCTTAACGGTAACATATGGCGCTACAAACAGTCTGATAAAAAACCCCTAAAACGCGGTATTGCGAGCAAAAAGATTCAGATATGCGAGAGAAGTGTTCAAGATGTCCCTAGTGCCTCTGAGAAATGTTTTTATACTTCAACGAGCTTTCCCTTTCAATTGAATAAAGATGGAGTTTTTATTGCGTGACACGTATCACATTGCTATAGATTTTATTGCAACAATTTTTGCACTTCACAGTAGAACTTCACACAACGTGGAATACCATTTTAATAGGAATTATATTTGAATGCACAAAGGGACACGGTAACAAATAAACCACCGACTAGATTAAATGATATTATTCATAATTGGAACTAACATTATGATTATCTGGGAACTGTCCCGCGAAGATTTTCAAAGCGATACGATGCGAGCTTGCTAGATAGGTGCAAAGGTAAGGTTCCCTTTTCATCACCCTACAATCATTCATTAGGAATTCATGATTGATACGTGGTCAGGGATTGTGCGACACAATATATTGGGAAATGCTTACTAATAATTAATTAATGATTCTACCTGGGACGAATTAAATTTAATTGTTAATAATTAAATTAGCAAGTAGCCACTGGCTGAGGGCAGCACAGTACCGATCGTTGTGGAGATCCTTGGGGGAGGCCTATGCCCAGCAGTGGGCGTTGTCCAACTGAGATGATGATGATGAATTAAATTAAATATTTTTTGGAAATTTGTGGAATGTCTGTCTGTTGGACCACGTATCACAGCATCTGTTCAAAACAAAAGTCAATATGGTCGTTTTATTCGTATTAAGAGGACAGTAAATAAAGTTCTGACTGCTTGGCTGCAGCTTTTATTACAAATTAATACATTTCTAATTCATAAAACTAGACAAACCCATTCCTAAAACAATGAAGATTGTTTATATCTGTAACGGGGACTCACCATTTTTGTGTTATTTACCGATATTTCGACCCAATTACAGGGACCATGGTCTCATCAAAATATCGAATATGAGTCGTGATATCGGTAAAAAAATGTAGGTACTATTTCTCTAATGTAAAACATAGGTATTCTGAAGCGAAGCGAGGGCGTGTTACCAATATTGTATATAGGACTTGTAATCATCATTGTGGTGTACACCCACCAGCTCATTTTTACTGACCCTACTAAGGGTAACTCCTGATTGGTTAGGTTTAATCAGGGCAGAAATACTTCTTGTGATGTCTTGATAAAACGGGTTATAAGTATGAGGGCGTTTATTTGAACTTAGTGATTGAAATTCGACCATATATTCGATTATATATATTTTTTGTTTATTAACATACCTGCAGCAATACACACAAAACACTGGTCTTTTTATACCGAGGTACGAAGGTTTGTGTGCGCGACCGTTACTGGCATGAAAACACACATTACAAATTTTTACATGTTTTTAAGAGACGTTGCCGATTCAAGGAATAAGTTATTTCCTTCCGTTTGATGCACAATGGCATGTACTCGGCGCACGTGCGAGATAATGGTGAATGTTTAAGATTTGTTATACATTTCGGGATGTGGAAGAGTTGAGAAATTGCATGGCGTGGATATCGATACGGGATCTCAAAACATATTTCCTTTTATACTTAACACTAAATCATTATATACAGAAAATTGGTTAACAAACACTAGAGGAAACGGTACTGAACTATTTTCTTAGTCTATTTCTCTAATAGATGCCGCCAGATGACAAAGAGGAAGTCTAACTTGTCGAATATATATATGTAAAGTACTTTCGCTTTTTGTAACATGCTATGCACGCTACTGCTTATTATGATAGATCATATTTCCCTCGTAAACAAACAGAATTGTATCCGTAACTTCATTTTATTTACATTCAATATGCAAATGTTATTATTTATTCCGAATACTTGCATTAAGTTGATAGCGACATTGTCGCTTTCCGGTTCATTATAGCCGCATACAAAAGCACATTTTATTGCAATCGTGTACCTGGTCTCTATATTATGTAATTTAATAAATTCCATACATGAATACCATTTCCGGTAATATTTTGAATTATACAAATAATCGCATTGCCGGCAACTACGAAATTCAAAGTTTGAATTGAATTGATTATTTATGATTCATTTCTTCTTAATTCAATTTTATTGTGATATTGTATGTGTGACGGTTATGAAAGAGTTAAAATGTCGCGTTATTATCGTTTAAGAGTTCCGCGCAACAAACACTAAATAGAAATTCAAGAAGAAACACAATTAAGAATGAACTATGTGTTCAGGGTAGCCACCGATAATAAACGCACGGTCCGTTTTTCTTTCCAATGTTTCCGTTCTGAAGAGTTTAATGTGTAGAAGAAGACTTTAAAAATAAGATTATAGAAGCGAAACCATCCCTCAGCTACCTCAGATTTTTGGTATAAGTAATGAAACTTATTCATTTATCTTCATTTTATTTAATAATTACATGAATAATGTGAATTTATTTATTATTGATATCAATTATTTGAATGTGGGCAAACTTTCAAATAATAATAATAATAAAATCAGTTTTATGCCACCGAAGATAGTTTCTAATTTAATAAATAAAATAAAGACAAAAATTAACAAAATCAACATAAGTATCTGAGGCAATGGGGGCTGGCTCAGCTGTTTGCCTACTCGGGACCGAGGCCTTGGGAAGCGCTGTTTTTCAGCCAGTCCCTTTATATATATTGTAGTTTTAGAATTGAACGAATTAAACATTTTGGTTACATATTTGTAAGCAAATCCATATAGTATACAAGTATGGAAAGGTTCAGAACGTTGCTTTCATGTATTTAGGACGGTCTAATAAAATTTGATAAATCTTAAAATTAAAACCACAAAAAAAATGAAATAATTTTACAAAATATTGAATTCATCAGTTTCAAATTCAAATCAAGTTATCGTAGTAGTTTCCGCATTGCGTCTAATTCCCCTTTAGTTATGTTTTCAATTCGTTCGTGAAATCTAAGTTTGCGAAGACTTACTTATAAGTTGTATCATTCCGTATCAGAATTTCTCTCACGGCTGTCAGATGCGACTTTATCCGAGAGTTTATCGGCATTAATATGAGTTAGTCCAGTCGTTCACCATGTTACGTGTAGATAAGCTCGATACACTAATTCTCAGAAAGTGATTTGCTACAAAAAACTTTTACTGGAATCAATATTTTGGGGACGAAAATTGCTTAAAGAACAAAGCCCAAGTCTACGTGCATGTGGTACCGTCCTAACGGAACCAATTGAAGATCATTGAGCGATTTAGCGTACAGTATAATCCCCAATTATATTTATGCACAAGCAAACTGCCCTCGCTTCGCTTCAGAAAAATACGCCTTACGCTTAGATATTTCTATTAAGTGCTTTCTACTAGGTGCTATTGCACCTACATTGCTTTAGATTAATTTATAACTTTTTTATTTATGGACGGATTGTAACTAAACGAACTTTAAATACTAAGTGACGCTTACTACAATACATCAGTGAAAATCATAACGAAATTGGTAAAGCCGTTTGTGAGATTAGCGCGCAAAAACGCACAGACAAACAAACATAAATTCTAACAACTATTGTTTTGTGTTCTATTGCGTTAATAAAGGCCCCTAACAAAGTTTTTTCATACATCGGTCATGTACAGAAAGCGATCAGTTAGAATTTTATTATATGTATAGATAGTAATAGGTAATCGTTTTTCTACGAGTGAAGTTAGTTATAGCCATCTTAAAATCAGTATTTTTATTCAATCGTTCATTGAAAGAAAGAGAAAAGGAAAGATAGAACATAAGAAAGAAAGAAAACATGTTTATTTCGTCATAACAATATAATACCTGTTGCAAGTAACTTGTGTATTCCGTATTAATTTAAATGTACATATAACGTTTCGGAGTTACAGTTGCCGTCGGCACCATATCAATCTGACGGAGATTGCCGCACTCGGAATTTAACATGGTTAAAGAGACACCTGTTAGAGATATCACGACCACGTAGCTCAGTTCGCAGTGACCCTGCTTGCTGAGTGAGGGGTTCAGGGTTTGTTTCCCGGCCGGGGCAGACATATATGTGACAGATAAATGTTTGTTCTCGGGTCATGGATATTTGCAATGTCATATTTGTCCGTGCCACCCGCAACACAGGAAATCCTAGTGCTGGGGTGTGAGTGTGTGAACGGTTTTTTTTTTTTATTTTATATCCTCGAACGGCGGTGACCACTTACTATCAGGTGAACCATTTAGTGTTCATGTTTGGCACCTATTCATATAAAATAATACGTAGTTTTGTCACTGAAATCACCTAGTAATGCCGCAAGAGAAATGGGCTATGTGAAGGATAATAATATTTTAAAATGCGTACAGCTGTTTCGAAATGTGGACGCGTACTGGACATTAGTCGTGAAGAACTGCTGGGGCGACACCACATGGCAGCAAACGTGACGGGACTCGAGACTCGACATTCAATGTTTTATTTTAACCATCGAGACTTTTTCAAACAAATGACTTAATATGTTTGTCATTTACCTAAGCTAGCACAAAATTTTGATTTAAATTTTCTTTTGATTATATACATATTTTTGTGACTGTTTTTAAAACTTCATTTATTGTTTCGTTTAGAACAATGTTACTTTCATTATTCTGTGTTTCAAATTCTGCGTGCTCAATACAGTTACACAACATTATAATCTCATTGTATCTCCAAAGTTTTCAAGAGCCTACATTTTTTATTTGACATCGTTCAAGATTTATGCCTGAAACGGGGAGTTAAAAACTGCTTATAAACTGTGATATATTAAATGTGTAAAATGTATGTCTCTTTGATGCAACATACATCATAATATATAGCAATTTTTTTCGCCAGCAAAAAGGACTAATTCCAAAACCAAGTACGACATAAAAAACAATCACATCTTTTTACACATATAACTAAAAAACTAACGATCATAGTATGTGATGGTAAACGGTCACCGCCGCTCATGGATGTTCATAACACCAAAAGCATCTTGTTTTCAGGCAAAAAGAAACGTAGAATCCATTTTTTGCATTAAAATCTTTATACCGCTGATTCTAGAAGAAATGTGGTGATTCTGGCATATACACGTTACAAAGACAAATATACATTAACTTCAAATATTAAATTTGTGATTAAACGATAACCAACAATTGAAATCAAGAGTTGCTTAATAAGCGATCTTGTTCAAATATACATACGTTGATCAATTGAAAATTATTTCAACCCGCTCATATTTATTATATAAATCAGCTGGACAATTAATACCTAATAATGAATTAATAGCATCGATTAATGATTTTTTTTTTGTTTGGCATCGATCGAATCCCACGGGAGCCGTCTTTGTATTGTATAGTCTAATGTTCGTAATTATGTTAACTACTATGTAACTAAAAGCGAACTAGATCAACGAATAATTAATAGTTTTTTATTTATTTATTTATCACCAATATGATGCGAGTTCAATTCTATAATCGTGACAATCTATTCGTACTTACTCAATCAAATATGCATGCTTAGGGAGGCTATCATATACGTATTGGGTTTTTTGATTCGGTCTGGTTGGTATACGAAAGCGCTGCTGGACCACAAGCCACGTGGTGTATCTCCTCCTACATAAGATAATTGTGTTAAAAAAATGTGAATATAAAATTATAATAATTATTTATTTACTTTAATTTTTTACAATTAACATATTAAAATTCCCATTGACATTCTCGTTTTTCTAAAAAAGCGATTTCAGTGTACTTTATATTTTAATGACAATTTAAAAATCAACTCCTTTCACATAATAATAACTGGTAATTGATATTTTTCATTAATAACAGCTAAGTACAACAAATCTTGTTACAACAAAGACCAAAAGATATAAAAAGATAAATTTCAGAATATTTATGGCTATAATACTGCAATATTTATAGCCTAGTGGTTTGAACATTGTCCGCCCGTACGAAGGGTACATGTTTTAATATTAGACGCACCTCAAATTTTTCGGTCCATAGCGTATTTGTTATTGAAAATGAAAGACATATTTAACCTATGCACTGAAAGTTACGCACTCGATTAGGCTGCATTCATTTATTAATACGTTGTACAGTCTTATAAAATATCAACATTTAAAAATGCACCTATTCCTCCGTTATCATGCACATTTGTTCAGCTTGTTAAGCCTGTCACGTGTCGCCAATAAAACGCTAAAACTGCACGGCGCAGTTTGCAGTTATATTTGACTACGTAATTTATTTGTTTTGCATTTTGACGTAAAATGATAAATGCAAATACTTGTTTGTTTGCCGATATTTGCAGTACCGCAAGATAAAATGCGTTTTTGTTTCGTAGCAAAATGAACTTAATTCCAAAAGGATTAAGATTTCTCAAGGAATCGTATATCATTGCATTCCGAATATTGGTCCAAAACTTGGTTATAAAAATTAGATAGCTATGTGGTTCCAAATTAAACAACTGTCGATCATGGTAAGACTAACGAAGGTAAATCCTATTGAATTATTAAAAAAACGCTCGAGCTTCTTACTATCTATGGATAGGGTAAAACATTAGCATAATCTAAACAATAAGAAAAATAAAAGTTCTTGCAGATGTAAATCTTACGGCAATAAAAACACATTTAGCTTACGGCTGGTTTCAAAACCTATTTATTATTTATATCTTACTGTTATATGTTACGGTTAATTGTGGGTTTTTTGTTGGAACTTATCTTTCCTTACATTCTTTCTCAATATGAATCTATATTTGTTTATTGAAACGCAACATACAATTACAGCTGCTATGGTATTATTATCTATTAACCAGTAAGAGGTTCAGATAATCAACTAAAAACTATTTTTGTCAAGCAAATTTTGAAGTTATAAAAATATTTATTAGGTGAGAACGTTGCCTAGATCATAAGTATTTGTGTAGTGTCGTTCTCATAAATTTAATAAGAAATTTGAGATTGGCTGGCTGATAAGATGAGCAAAAAGCTGTTCAGAAACACAACACTCGATCGATATCAAATTACAAATGTTCTTACCCATCCTCTGAATGAAATCGGTTATTTATTTACTTACTTCATTAATAATAGACCTGACATTACAGGTCACCTCAATGCTTTTGCTTAGCTACTGCGTTCAATTGATATTTCAAATAATATTTTGATGTTCGTCACAATACAATGTCAGACATGATCTTAAGTTAAATTATTACAGAATATCAGTTCTATTCAGTTATAATCATTAATCTTTCTAATCGGATACGACACTAACAACGACCTCCGTGAACACGCTCAAAGTGCAACTGAACATCTCTATCAGATGTGCCACCATGTTGAGGGTGCGTAACGCTCGTGTGAACGGCACCTCACGCAGTACGTTCGCCCACGTGGTCTGC
The DNA here is from genome assembly GCA_003671415.1 of Megathymus violae. Taxonomy (NCBI): domain Eukaryota; kingdom Metazoa; phylum Arthropoda; class Insecta; order Lepidoptera; family Hesperiidae; genus Megathymus; species Megathymus violae. The sequence continues at coordinate 15,747,011 of PDGT01000001.1, forward strand.
GGTATCACCAGGAAACGCGGCCAACACGCTGCCGTCACCGCCGACTTAATACCTTCAAAAGACACTTGGGCATGGCGACCTGTCTCCTAGTTTACTATACCCTATAAACAAGATTTGATTTTCTGAATGTGATACCTGATAAAGTTTTGTAACTACTCAACTAGTTTAAAAACGAATGTAACAACTATCATCAGTTTGAAGGGATTACTTTTCATATCGTCATCCATGGTCTGGTTACAAAGAAATCGATCATGGGACAAAGCAGAACACAACTAGCTCACCAATAGTTCACTCGGATCAAACTAGATGGCGGTGTACATATCGTTTAAAACACGCTGTTGAGATTTTTTGTAAGCTCATTTAAGGTCTTAAGGCATCTTGTAATAAAAGATTGCCCACTGGCGCCCTTTTTCCTCAGGGGAGTCGCATCAGTTGAAGGTTTAGAAGCCGTACGACTAAAACCAACCTCGGGCGGTGTGTAGTGGGTAGACCCCTAGGTTCATCGGCTGCGCTGGTGTGCATGAGCATTCCCCCCTCACCCCTCCCCCGCGCATCTCCGGAGGGTAGCTCTTTCTCCTTTGTTTGAGCGCAAAAAATAAAAATGACCCCCCACTTAACAACGAGGGTTACATCGCCAGGGGCCCGTTGATCCCCTAAGTAAAAAGCCCGGGCAAGGAGGAATTCTTCGAGTCCCATATTCACCACGCATGGGCCGCATACTAAGCCTCTCGACTTCTTCTAATAAATGAGTTGAACAGAGGATATTTTTTATTATTACCACCCTTCCCTGTACGACAAACTACTCTTGGGTGCCACTGCGCGTTCGGTATTTGTTCATCGTTCAAATTTTCTTCGTATTTCTATGAATATCCGGGCTGAAAATACCCGCAGAGTCAACTATTTTTATTATAGCTAACATAAAATCAAAAAAGTGAAAGAAAACATTTTACAAAGACGAGTGTTACACTATTAAACTTTAAATTAATTATCTGTTATAATTAAAAAAGTATCAAATAAAAATATTTGCAATCGCAGCAACCTTTACCATGGAGCAAGATTACCGCATATGGGTATTAATTGAGAAATATAACAGCCCGATAGGCAATAATGTAACGCGTTTCTCAAACGAATAAGATATCGTAACACATAAATCATTTGCGCTTAATTTATTAACCAATACTCAACATTATCCGAACAGCAACACAGTATATAAGCATAAAATAAAAGGGATTACCGCAAAATATTACATATCATATTTGAAGAGGAAAACTCAACGGCAGCGTCTCAATTTATAAAAACAAAGCTACGATCCATCATCGTGGGAGCTCTCTTTGAAGAAAATAGGTCTTCGAGTTTTTTCACCGCCGGTTCCGTAGATAAATTAAAGAGCAATTTTTCAACAAGATAGGGTTTTGGGTTCGCTGGTGTTATGATAATATGAACTTAATTTAAAATTTAATGATCTTGACATGCTTATAGAAGGAAACATTTTCAGCCTGTTTTTTTATTTGATCCTGCTTTTTTAGTCATGGTCGTTTATTACGATTTATGAAAGAATTAGTGCTTAACTCAAATGTCAGAAGTTGTAAAGTAGCTCAAATTTCTTAACGGCTTAATAAGGATCTCGCGACAATCGTCGAAAGGATCGTAATATTATACTTCTACCAACTACCATCTATTCATTCAAATCTCAATGTTTCTTACCTTGGTTTTTGTGTGCGACAACATGCCACCACTGTCAATCGTAGTATAATACCTAGGTCTAGGATAAATGTTATGACCTAGGTCTAGGATAGATGTTTGACGGATGGTCGGTTGAAAAGTATAACTCAATAATATGTGGCATAATTGATTAATAGAGGTAATTAAAATAATCTACTTTTTGTAGTCTGAAAAACCATGAGTGTAATATTATATATTATTACTAAAACTTTCTGTGAATATGTAACGGTATGTATTTTAAATAGTATTTTTATACTTTTGCCTAAAATCGAATGTTCGTATGTTGATAATAAAAATACACTTAATGATTTTTCCTATTTCTTTTAGGACAGGATATGTAATGAAAACTTTGATTTTACTTTTTATAAAAATATTTAATTATAATAAAACTTTCATTTTTTTTTAATCAAATTCCAGATTTAATTTTCATCTCTACTTTCATTACATGTGGTTCGGACAAGCACTCCGGAACATTAAGTTCGATTGCAGTTAAATTCCTATACCACAGATGAAGTTCTATTAGTATGTGGTCAGCATTCACAGGTTTGACCAGATCTGTTTTCATTGCATTTGAAATTAGCAGTACGTAAATGCACTTTTATGTTTCTTAGCAGACTCGATTTCGAAGTGCACTGAATAGCACTCCATTTCCAGGTTCCAAGAATTATAGCTCAATTTGACTCGAATGCTCAACTTTTGTACTGCTTACAGCAACATGGCGGCCTCTTGCTGGTTGCGGTTTTACCCATCACAGGTATCACAAAAGAAGAAAACACTTATTACTGTAACAGGTAGCGACTACAAAAACATTAACAATACTGAACCAATTTCGTACCTTGCCTCTTTTCATTTACCTCGTTTCATTAAGAAAAAGGAGCTTCTACAGTTGCCAATTAAATAGTTAAATTTTATACGCAGATCTTTCTTGCAGAATAAAATAGAGAAACATCAGAATAATTATGTATAAAAGATATTATCGCACTAGTTATCTTGCCATTTTTGTTAATTAACTTTATATATTTGATATTAAAGAATAAGATAAATATATTTTAAACGTTCACATTCCTCTGTCGTCATTTCCCCGAACTAACATTCCTTGCGTCATACGAGTAGGTGGAAAATACCTTACTTAATAATCTACTACTATATTAAATATGATCACATGTAGTTACAAAAAAGACTAACTAAAGATAATTGTGGCATTTTTTTCTTTGCTCTACTGACAGGGTCACTAACTACGAGTTTATCCAGTAGAATCTACTGTGCAGTCAGGCGCGTTCCCGAAATTAACAGTTCCATACTCTGTAGCAGTTTCGAGAACAACATCCAGTCTGGGCATTGTAAATTATAGACACCACCCGCATTTCAATTTACCTTGTTATTATATTATTTTTGTATCATGTGATAACCCTATCAAAATGGCGCAATGTCTAGAAAGTGCCGCCTGTTTTCCCGCCATCACAGGCGATGACACACTATTCTTACACCTTGTTTATAATTTGGTGTACTCGTAGACTTTTTTATTATAACCAGCGGAGCCGACAGACGTCCTCCACAAACGTTGGCATGTCTAATATAAGAGGGTACATCAAACGTTTTCAAAAAAAAAATTCCCGGAACCCGATCGCAACTCGCTAGCCGAACTATTGCGATAAATTTAAACACGCACAAAAAATATTCAAAATCGGTTTAAGAGGATTTCATTGACATACACGTACAGGCGAATTTTATACTAAAGATTACACTGAATAGACTATCTAATTTACATTTAGGTGGCTATTTGGTTTTATGCCGATTATTATTATGCAGATTGCATTAGGTTTGTAACAGTGATCTCTCTGAACACGAACATGTAGTTGGGATAGAAAACAGACAAAAGAAAGTTGAAGTACTTATTAAATTCCTCAGAAATTCCATCTAGCGGCGCTACATTAAATTCTCCTAGTAACGTAATAAAACTCCCAATTAATAGACAGAATATCCTATTTTTTGTAGATAAAGTAATATCCGTTGCGGTGTGAAAGCAATTTACGCGAATACAGTTCTCTGTGACGCTACTTCTGAATGGTCCCGCGGGATAACAGCGCGTGTGTTAAAAACGACGATATCTCTAAAATTTTGTATGGAAGCTGTATATAAAACTAATGTCTTTGGAATAGTTATGAAACAAGCTGCCAAAAAAATGGATATGTCCAGTTTTGCCTTGTAATGTATTCTTAATTCTAATTTGAAATACGGATTAGCGATTTTTTACTGCCCTTACCTGTGAAATATGTTATCATAAAAAAAAATAACCATATTTTTAAAAAGTGTTTGTTTTATTCACATCAATATACATTATTGTGCATTAATCGATAAAAAACAACACATATCGCCATACATTTTTTCGCCACACAACTTTTACAAAAACCGTTATACAGGCGACACTAACGCCGAAACAAAAAACGGGTAAGTTTCGACGTCAATTCCAAGAACACTCTGAGTCAAGTGGCTTAGGCTATTAACTTATAGTTTGGTATAGTCCACATACTTATCACATACAGTGTTTCAGCTGTTACAAGTGTTTAGTTTATTAGAAATCGAGCACTCAACCAAGCACTGAAAATAAGCGCAAAAAAGGGCCCCTCAAACTTTGTAACACAAGGTTAATTCTGATGCATTTAGTTTAAATACAAAGTAACATTACAGAATGATAAAAAAAGAAGCAATCATTCGCTTCGAGGCATTTTTCACGCGCGGCACTTGGTTGGTTTCGGCTCATCTCGAAAGACCCATACGCCCGATTGCTGCTTTCATTTTGGAATCGTAGCTATAAATCCATGTTTCGTCACCTGTTACTATGTCCCACACCAAATTTGAAGCCCCTTCGATGTATCTGACAAGCATAACATTGTATTTTACGGCTAAAGAGTTCTATTTTTAAATGTAGTAATAACTTTTTAAATACTGTTTATGTAAGTGGCTAATTCCGGAAACTTTTAGTGTAACCTATGTATTTAATACTAGCTTACCTGCCCGCCCCGGCTTGGCACGGGTGTACTTTTATTCAAATTCAAATTCAAAACCATTTAATCATATAGGTATTTAGTGAATACACTTATGAACGTCATTTTTTGCTTCTACCACCGTTTCGAAAAGGTGCTTTAACAATGAGGAGAAGAAACGGCGAAAGAAACTCCTCACCACATCTTTTAAGCAACATATGGTAATTACAAAAGTTTAGTTAAACCTGTGCGGAACTGGTTTCGACACTAATTTTGTCCAGGCATCCTTGTCATTCATGTACTCATCTATACTATAATATCCCTTGCCTATAAGTTGTGTTTTAATGCGACGCTTAAGTTCCAATGGGCAACTCGCGTAACGACTTAGGAATCTTATTGTAAAAACGAACTCCAAGCCCCATAAAAGAACGCTGAACCTTTTGAAGACGAAATGCAGATGTAACCAAATTATGCATATTTCTTGTTTGATGATTGTGTGTATCACTTTTCTGCTTATACGTATTTAATTTTTTTTTAATAAATACTAAATTACTATATATATACTGAGTGGCTACGGTGAGTACACCTATTTCTTTAAATTTTTCTCTTAATGACTCACGCGACTTTAATCTGAATATATATGTAGCTCTAATTGCTCTTTTCTGTAATATAAATATTGAATCAATGTCCGCTGATTTACCCCACATTAGGATACCGTAAGACATAAGACAATGAAAATAGACAAAATAAACAAGTCTAGCTGTCTCTACATCAGTAACCAGTCTTATCTTCCTAATAGCGTAGACAGACCTACTAAGTTTACTTGCGAGAACCGATATATGGGCGCCCCACTGAAGCTTACTATCTAAGGTGATACCTAAAAAAACAGTGGATTGTTCCATAGGCAGTGATTCGTTATTTAATTTAAGGATTTTGCCTACCTTCTGCACATTTGGTAGTGCAAACTCTATACATTTCGTTTTATTGGCCTTTAGAACTAAGTTGTTTATTGTAAACCAATGCGATACATGGGACAAAGCACTGTTTACATCGTCAAAATTTAATTTATTTCTTTCAGTCTTAAATATTAAAGATGTGTCATCAGCAAAGAGTACAATGTCCGCATGTTTGCTAATAAAATACGGCAAATCGTTAATATAAATCAGAAAAAGGAACGGACCTAGAATAGAGCCCTGTGGAACACCCATAACAATAGACAATCCCGATGATTTGGTATCATTTACACTAACACATTGAACCCTACCCTTCAAATAGGACGCAAATAGGACGTTAGAAATCAAATGCTTTGGACAGATCGCAAAAAAAACCTATAGCATTCTGTGATGCCTCCCAGGCCTCGAATATGTGTTTATGAAGCCTAGCACTTGCATCAGTTGTACTACGACCTTTAGTGAAGCCGTATTGATCATGCTGAAGTAAGGCATTTCTGTTGAAATGTGCTTGAACATTTCAACATTTGATTTAGTAAAATCTTTTCAAAAACTTTACTAAGTGTAGGTAAAATAGAAATTGGTCTTAATTATTGCAATCTGATTTATCACCGGATTTAAAAAGCGGAATGACTTTACTGTGTTTCATAAGATCCGGAAAAGTACCTAAGTCAACACACTTATTAAAGATTAGTGTAAGGTGGGGGGCTATGACATCTATTACATTATTTATAATTTTAACTGATATTCCCCATAGGTCACCAGTA